>PISX010014943.1:0-51308 GCA_004024625.1 Mellivora capensis | reverse complement strand
AGGATCTCGCTCTGGTTTCCCTTTCCAGCTCTACTGAAGCGGCTGCCGGCACCCATCAGCCTCAGCTCCCGCTCACGACCCCAGCCTTCAGCACACCCCTGCAGGAGCCCGCAGAGATCGTTCTTAGACGCGTGTGTCCCCTGTCTGCATGCTGGTCCTCACGCAGAGCCCGCCTCCTCCCTCCCCTGCCGCCCCCCATCCTTTCTGTAGATCCCCCCTCCACAGTGTCCTCTCCCAGTACTGTTCCCTGCTCTGTCTGGTCAGAAGTCTTTTCCCCTCATTACTGTCACCTTCCCTTCCTCCATGACAGTGTGCCTTCTGCTCGGGCTCTTCTCGTGGCCTTTGTCTGCCCAGTCAGCCCCAGGGGCAGGACTAAATGGAGAATCCCATAACATCTTGCTTCGTACCACACACATCGTGGTAGGTCTGAATACGCTTTCATTTTGTCGAAGCACTTTCAGTGTCACCTGTGTCACGTTTGTTGTCTTCATTATTTTCCTCATCGATGGTTGTTATTAATATATATTTTTTAAAGATTTTATTTATTTATTTGACAGAGAGGGAGATCACAATTAGGCAGAGAGGCAGGCAGAGAGAGAGGGGGGAAGCAGGCTCCCCATCAAGCAGAGAGCCCAATGCGGGGCTCAATCCCAGGACCCTGAGATCATGACCTGTGCCAAAGGCAGACGCTTAACCCATTGAGCCACCTGTGACTTAGAATTGCAAACATAACTTCTTATGTTTGCATAAGCCTTATGAGGCTGCATATAAAACCATAAGCTGAAAAAGACAATGATAAAAAAAAATGCAACATTGTATCTGGGCTGCACCTGAGAGATGTTCGTGTTCCCACTGCGTGTCAGGGAAGATCGCACTCAGACCAGATCGGTCAGTCGGGGTGTGAGGCTCAGAGCCACTACAACCCCACTCCTCCTTCAGAGGAGCCCCACGCACATTTGTCCTGAGCCTGCTCCAGTCCTCCCATCTGTCCGATGTCTAGACCTTTCTTCGTGTGGGAGCCTCGGCTGGATTTCAGAGACGTTGCCTGAACACCCTTCGTGGAAACGGTCATGACCACATTTCCTCTTATGCTCACGGCTTGGGGTCCTTTCCTGTTCTTTGCCCCAGTTCGTCCAGACTTGGACATTGAGGGGGGGATTTCAGAGTCCTAGGACTCGGTACCCCACGCCCATAATTGTCAAACAGTGTACTTAAAAGACTGGCTTCCTCACATGGTCAGGGAGTCTTCACAATAAACCCGAGAAAATGAGTATTTTTGTCCACATTCTGCGAACGAGACCACTGCAGTGCAGAAGGAATAAACCTTTGGCTGCCGTTAGGTAACTTGCCCAAGGTCACACAGCTGGAGAGCCAAGATTTTGATTCACATCTTGTGACTTCAAGTTCAGTTTCCTCTTACACACCAAGTGCTTCTGAAGTCCTTTTGTGAAGATAGTCATGCTTAATCACACGAGGCTAGCAAATGGGAAAGCCCAGTTACACTGTCACTGATTCCTCATTCCCTTCTGCCTCTGTTTTTTTGTTTTGTGAAGATTTGCTTTCTGCTTTGCCTCGGTCCCCCAGGAATCCTGTGGGCACTAAGGACCCAGGAATTGCTCTCCCTGGGTGGCCCTAGTGCCCTGCATGGGGATGGCGTTCCCAGGGGACCAGGCTGTTCTTCCGTTGGCCTTCTGCTTTCAGGGGCCCCCGGCTTTTATTAGCGACCATCTTTTGCTGGACAACCAGATCATTCCAGCTAACCATTTTAATCTCTTACTTCAACCCCTCCAGTGGCTTCGGATTGTCTCAATTTCTCACAAGCAACAAGGATGTTTGGGGCGACCTCTGTTGACCTAGCAGCCTTCTCTCTAGCCAGTTCCCTCTCTGACCATCTACACAATTCTGTCTTGTTTACCACACACCACCTTCTCCAGCCTCTAGGCCTTGGACCTCCAAGTGTGCACTGGCATACCAGCTCTCAGAAAAGAATGAGAAAAGCCCTGATTTGTAGTATGTGCCCATTGCTGGGGCATAAATTCTCCCAGGAGCCAGCCAGCATACCCCAGGAGTCAGGCGGCCTCCTCTTCTCTCTTCACCTTGCTGATTCGTGGGTGGCGTTGGGATTTAGTTCAGATATTGCTTCTCCTAGGATGACTTTCTTGACCGGCACCCTCCTGTCCCCCTGCCTGATGGAGGCTCTGTGTTTTCACATGCCTCCTTGCTAACATGGGTTATAAATAACACTTATCAGAGGGGATCATAGTTGTGTGTGCTGGGAAATCTCCCTCCTGTTTTCTGTACTCGGTGGGTGGATACCAGCTGCGTTTCGATTCATTTCTCTAAGCCTGTACTAAGTACAAGGTCAGAGACCGAGAAGATGTCCAACAAAGGTTTGCTGGATGAAGGCATGTTTTGACCTTAAAAGGACCTTTGTAGTTAACTCAAGAAGAAACAAAAGACCTTTGTTTCATGTTGACAGAAGTCCTAATCCTGCAAATTTCAGTTGCAAAACCTACAGCTCTCCAGTTCGAAAAGGGCAAGATGGTGTTATCTAGGAGACATAGGTACATGCCCAGAAACCTAGGAATGGAAATTACAGCTCAGTTTTTACCTAAAAATTTAGGAATCAAGGACTCCTATTGCAGGATATAGGAAGCCCTAGGATCCATCTAGTTCTAGGTCTCCTCTCGGTCTCTCTTTGTCCTCTACTTTCTTGCTGTCTTTCTCTCATGACCACCCCCCTCCCATGCCCTTTCCTTTTCTGCTTCTCCTTAGTCATCCCCTGTGTTCTTCTCGTTCTCTCATTCATTCTCTTCTCTTTTTTCTACAACCTAGTAAGGTCTTCCAGTCCTAACTCCTTGTGACCTCTGAGTGTAGGCATCTGCCACCAAGGATAACTTCTCTTTTATACCGTATTTAAAGTTTCCATGAGAATAACCGAGTGGCTCAGCATTGCTGGTTGAAGCCCCCAGCGGCCATCTTGGATCAGGAATCTCTGGCTGGTGAAATCTGTCCAGGGGGAGGACAGAGTCAGGCTGGGACACGCGGGCAGTGACAGACGTGTCTAGGACATTCAGAAAGATGGTTCCCTCTGAACAGTGCCATCCCTGGCTGAGTCGAAGCTAAAAATGATAGTGAATTGGAGTTGGGTGTGGAAAAGCCACTTCACTCTCATTAAAATAATTGTGGATCTGGATGGAATGAGTTCAGTCATGCGGCCCGGTGGCCAGACAGTTGTTGGCTCCTGTTGTTTCCACCCAATAAGAGCCCAGGTCTATTAAAAATAATCATGGCTTCAGCTTCAATGATTGCCTCTGGGAGTCCAGTCAACACATTAATTAATTATCCTCAGTGTGAACAGATTCCCTCTAAAAAGCCTCCTGTCTGTTTATTTTCTTAGCCTCGTTCTGTGCCTTCCAATTTGTCCAACCCTATTCCCCTCATAAATTGGTCACTGTCTTAGATTTCTCCCTAGCGTCTGGCTTGCCTCTGTATAGTGTTTTCTTCCCGTGAGCCAGCTGTGGTTCTAACGGACCTCACTTAGCCAAGAATCTTCAGAGCAGGGGAATGGTTCTCTGCTTTGGTTGGCGTCTTGGATCAATACCTCAGGGTATTGACAACCTTGGACATTGGGTCCCTGGGGACAGTCAGTGTGCTAATAAGGAACCATGAGCCGACAGCAAATAGATAGCACATTTGGTGTGGTTGAAGGGCAAGTAATGAAACAGAGAAGGTTGTCTGCACTGCAGAATTGTGAGCCTCTCTTACATGGCATATCTCCCAAAAGTATAACAGGAACCTGGAGATTAGAAAGAGCAAAGGTTTAGAGCTGAGATGGGCAATGGAAGCAGGGTGACTGTTAAAAAGATCTCCCCGAGGTGGAAATTAATGATGAATGGAGCGGGGAGGCATGGCACCAGAGGGCAGAAATGGCGATGGACAGCCTGGTTCTTGGGGACAACCTGACTTCGGAGGAATGTGTTTGAAATGAAATTTCCGGACGTGGTCCGTCAGGTGGGTCCTGTGTATGGTTTTAGTCATCTTCACCCTTTGTGCATTAACTTTCCTTTTTCATTTGCTGCTCCAGTAAGAAAAGTCAGTGCCAGTTGGTTTCCTAAGAAGTCTTTTGGGATTGCTCACAAAAGAAGGATCTGTTGCGTTCCCAGCCTTCGCACATAACGGGTAGTAACAGTGCTTGTGTCCCAGGGCGGAAGTAGAGGGTCCTGGAATGGATTTATTGGCCCTCAAGGGCTCGTTGGTGGTGTTTTTGGATTTCTGCAAGGTTGTACCTTGGACCCCAGGGAAGTACTGAGTAGGTTGGAGGAACTGGTTCCCGAGAAGGGCCCGGGCTTTACTGATGCGGGCAGGAAGAAAACCTTCCTCTGGGGAGCAGCCAAGAGCGAGTCTAAAGAATGCTCTTCCAAAAGAGGCCCTTGGGAGAAAATATTGGTGATTGACTCCTCGTCAGTTGGAGGCACTAACTGGGATCTGTCGCTGTAGATCTAGAGCATGGCTCCATTGGATGTCTCGGTGGAGTGAGGGCAGAAATGTCACACTGTTAGGGGTGGGGTGGGGGAGGGAAGGACAGGAGGGAGGAAGAAACCCACCCACATGACTCCCAAACAGAAACATTTGGTCTTCTTGGGGAGGCAGAGTGTAACATACATAGCATGAAAGGAGTACCTTGGGTGTCAGTTGGGAATCATTGGGGTGCTCATGACAGAAGAGCCAGCCCACCAGATAAGTGTGTATCTGTCTTACCATATGAGACCCTGGAGGTGGGAGGTGATTGCTGTCCGTTCTGAGGCTCAGTGATCTTGGTCCTCTGGTTGGGCATCTCTGTGGGTCTCTGGATCGTCTCATACTGGCAAGGTGGTCACAAGAACTCCAGGCACCAGCGAGCACTAAAAATGATCCCCTCCCCGACAGCCCGTTTTTAAACACTTACCATGCACCCCGGCCTCTATGTCTTATATTTGTAGAAAGTAACATGTCGTAGAGGCTCAATATATACTTTTTGAATGAGTACATAGGTGCCAAATAAAATACAAGACTCAGTTAAATTTGCACTTCAGATAAACATCAAATAATTTTTAGTAGAAGTGCAGCTTAAGCATTGCACGGGCGCACTCCTACTAACACAAGATTAGTTCATCTGAAGTTCAAGTCTAACTGGGTGTGCTGTATTTTTATGTCCTAAATCTGGGAACTCCTGGGACATCACAGTGACTTTATGGAGATACATCTAAAGATTTGCCTTTTGTCTCCCAAAGCAAGGGCTATCTGTTGTGATTCTACTTAAGCAGTTGGGTTGAGGTGGAGAGTGGAGTGTGGATTGTGCACAGAGTTGGAACAATTTATCTAGAGGGAAACATGAAATTGGAACTAGTAGTTAGTGATGGAGAATTAACTCAAAATTAAATTGTGGATGGCCTGTAACTCCGTGGAGAGATTTCTTCATGTTGCTTTCCGAGCAGTGGAAAGCAAGCCCGCTGCCAGCTGGGATTCACAGCATGTCAGCGTGGGTCTTTTTCTCCATGGCATCTGTCTGTGATCACATGAGCGATTTGAGCTGTGTTGGAAAAAGTAGCAACTCTAGGCTGCCCCGTCTGATGTCGCTGGAGTTGGGATCGGAGCGGGGCGGGGGGTGTTCTGATTTATGATCCTTGCCACGTGTCCTGTCCCTGGACCCGGGTGCTCGGGGAAGAGAATTTCTGAACTGGGCACTTGTTCGAAATACGATTTCCTGGGTTCCACCCAGACCTGCTGCAGCAGATGTCCCGGAGGAATGGGACCCTGCATTCTTTGCTCTTAACCAGCCCTCAAGGTGACTTTGCTGCCTGAAGTTTGGGAGCCACTGTTCTCAAGCATGGAGGAGCTATCCAAGAGTGTTCTCTTTGCAGTTCGGGAAAGGGGCTGTGGTGAGCCCCGCTGGGCTGGGGAGACCACTTTGAGACTGGTTAACATCCAGGTGTTACCCCAGCGTTACCGACCTGCCCTTAGGAACCTCGGCTTTAAATAGCAGGATGGCAGGGGGCTGTGGTACCCCCAGGGAGCAGTGGGAGGGCTCAGTGGGCTTCGAAGAAGATGGCCCTTTGGTGGTGGAATGTCTCACATGCGCCAATGCTAAGATGTGGGAAAAGCCCGGGGATCATGACCTAGCCAGTAAGTGACCCAGTTAACCTCCTACAACGAACCGCTTGCTCTTCTTCGGACCTCAGTGACTGGTGGTGCCGAGGGAGGATTTCAGGGGAGTAGCCGTATTTCTGATTCTCTGTTGCCCAAGCTTCTCACACACAAGACGAAGGATGGAAGCCCAAGGACTCCAGCCAGCCGAGTGTGAGTTGGGGTCTCCTGTTTCCCACCCAGGCTGTTTCCTCTCTGTTTTGCTACCTTCCCCCCACCTTCTTTCTACACTTGCACACAAGCCCTTCTGAGGATGAGAGGGGACTATTGGTGACTGGGGTTCCAGAGGACAGCCTGGAGGGGCCAGTAGCCCTGGGGCTCCGTCAGGTTGGAGTTCAGATTTCTAAACTGCATGGGGGGGTGTGAAGGGCAGACGCAATGACTCAGAAGGAGCAGTTCCCCTGCGGACTTGCTCAGTCTGAGTGAAGGGCTGCTGAACCCACAGTCAGAGGGGGTGGTGATGAAATGAACTTCCGAGAGACTGAATCCCCCTGCCCCCCCCCCCCACCTCTGTGCATCTTCAGCAGCCTTTGCTCTGTACCCCTGAGGTTGCCACCTCGAATCCTTCCGTGACCTGCAGCGGCTCAGGTTGGAATTCAGGATGCCGTCCGGGCCAGAGTGCTCTCGGCATGGGTCAGAGGTCTGTGTGTGGTTGGTTGGTCCTTAGAGAATTTCCCGGGGGCAGTGACAGGCCCATGTAAGCACAGGATGGGCGGTAGCCTTGGGAGATGGTGTCACGATCCATTTTACCTGGACTTTGTAGGTCTTTCATGTAGTTTCTTTGCCCCCCTGCCCCCCCTGCTTTTTTTTTTTTTTCTTTTGGATTGGCTTGGTAGATTTATGTGATGGTTCTTAATTTAGCATTTATATGATCAAAGCCATTACTGCTTGTCTTATTGTGTGGTGTCTCCTGTCTCCGTTGGATCTTGCTCATTCGATCTCATAAAGTAGGTATAATTCTTTCCCCCAGTTTCCCGATGAGGCCCCGGGCTTGGTGAGGTAAAGGGTATGCCCAAGGGTGCATGGAGCTGACAACCTGAATTGTTTCCAGGCAAGGGCGATTCTTCATTTCCAGCCTGTCCGTCACCAGGGCGGTCGCATAGTAGGAACTTTAAGCTGTCGTAGCCCACTTCGTGGAAAGACAGGAGGAGCCGGTTCCCCGGTTGCCTAGACCATCGTGCGAATAGATGGGGTTCATCATCACCAGCGGGTGGTGGGGGGGGGTTCGTTTTTCAACGCTGAATATCACAAAGGAAGAGTAAACAGACCCATGGGTTTACTAGTTCATGACTTCAGGAATTTATACCTGGAGGGGAAAAAAATCTCCTAAAACAAAATCATCAGCTAGACAACGAAGGACCTATCGGATTAATACAAAGTCAGCCTGGTTTGCCGTCTCCAGCCCTGTGTGCTGGCTGGTGTGTTTAAAAATAAACCAGCAAGGGGCTGCCTGGGTGGCTCCATCGTTTAAGCATCTGGGTCTTGGTTTCGGCTCAGGTCATGATCTCGGCGTCCTGGGATCAAGTCCCATGTCCTTGGCTCCATGTTCAGCAGGGAGTCTGCTTAAAGGACTCCCTCCTTCTCCCTCTGCCCCTCCCTCACGCACATGCTCGCTTGCTCTCTCAAATAAATAGATCTTTAAAAAAACAAATAAATAGAAACCACAGTAGGAATGGACCCCAAACTGTAACTAATGTGCTCCCAACAACGGGGCGCGGGGGGTGCCCTGCGTTCATATACTGGAGGCGTGGCAGAGGTGGGGCGACTCTCCGTGAAGGGCTGTTTGGGTATATGTTTTAATGTGGTTCCAGAAGGAAGTGGACCTAGCTCTCTCGTTTTTCTTTATCTGATTCAGGGGAAGGAGGAGGAGCTGAAACCTTTTTAAAAACCAAGTTCATCCATTTCTTTAATGATCATCTGAACAGCTAAACCTTCTGGGACTATTATATATAATCGTTCTCCAAGCTGTATCCGTTTTCCCTGGTCTGTAGATATATCTATCCCTCTCCTCCTTTTTAAATAAAACTGATTAGTTATAAGAAAATAGATGTGAAATGAAGCTTTGAGCTTCTTAGCAAATCTGAGTCCTCAAGTGATGTGATTTTGCTCTCCAGATGAAGAGGTTCATAAAGGGGAGATTTTGAGGACAAACAAAACAAATTAGCCACGGGGATAGGCAGTTTCAGTGGCTGTGAACGAGTAGCAGTCCTCGGCACTGTACCTACTAAAGATATACCATCTGTGAGCACACCTGCCGTGCAGGGCAAAATTCCTGGAAGTGGTACAGTTGGTGCCATAGGAACATAATTTAAACCTGACTTTGGTGGAGGCTGGTGAGGCAGGGGCCAAGGTTACTGGCTCTTTTTCCCCCTGTTGTTGCTTCTACTTTTTTTTTTTTTTAAAGACTTGAGTATGTTCGTAGCTTTTCTTACTGGCCTCAGTAGGATGTATGATACCTACAATGTGTGTGTGTGTGTGTGTGTGTGTGTGTGTGTGTGTGTGTCTTCCTCCCTCTTTCCATCCTTCTCTCCCAACTGCTGTGGCTCTAACCACTCTTGGTTCCCTCTAGTTCTCTATTTGTCCCTTTCTGGGTCTTGACCACACTTGGAGCCGAACTGAGGTTTCCCATTGACAGTGGAGTGGACAGTGTGTGGCTCATTTAGCTGTCCATTGGCTAGGCTGTCATTTTAAGATGCTCATAGCCACTGGGCCCCTGGTCTCCATGAACAGCTTGTGCTGCTCACCTCTTGAGGGTCTCTGGTCCCATGACCCGTCTGATCCTGCCTGCCTCAAGACTGCTTGGACGTTCAGGGAAGGGCCATAGCTCCAACTGAGGAAGCATCCTTATGGTGCAGCACCAGTCATGTCCACTGGTTGGCTTGGCGTCCAGGTTTCCTGGCTTTCCAACCAAGTTAGCATCTGCCATTTCTTTTCCCCTAAGATTTTATTTTTATTTATTAGAGAGTTAGGGGGAGGAGCAGAGGGAGAGGGCCAAGCAGGCAACCCTCTGAGCACAGAGCCCAATGCAGGGCTCAGTCCCACAACCCTCAGATCATGACCTGACCCCAGATCGAGAGTTACACACCTAACCACCCAAGCCCCCCTCCCAGGTGCCCCATTATCTGCCTTCTTGTTCTTCACCCCATAAGGTTATTGACTAGGGTAATGGGTATGGTTCAAACTCCCTAGAGTCAAATCGGCACATAGTACAGCTCCTGGGCCTGTGATTTTTGCTACAATTCCTCCTAGCTTGCTCAATACCTGGACAGTTCATGTCCATGGTCCTCACTGGACCCGGAACTAGCCATTCTGTAGGGGGTAAAAAGAGACAGTTTTAGTCTCCCATTTGATGCTTTAATTTATTGTCTCTTTTCTTCTGAGAATCTTTTATTCTTTAAAATCCTAGCCTTACACTTGTTCCTGGGTATTCCTCAAAGGCTTAACACATCTTAATACAGTTTGTATTGCATTATTCCATATTCTTTTTTTTTTAAGATTTTATTTATTTGCGAGAGAATGAGTGAGAGAGAGCATGAGAGAGAAGGTCGGAGGGAGAAGCAGACTCCCCAAGGAGCCGGGAGCCCGATGCGGGACTCGATCCTGGAAGTCTGGGATCATGACCTGAGCCGAAGGCAGTCGCTCAACCACCTGAGCCACCTAGGCGCCCCCATATTCTTTTTTTTTTTTTTATTGTTATGGTAGCCACCATACAGTACATCATTAGTTTTTGATGTTTGTTCCGTGATTCATTGTTTGCATATGACACCCAGTGCTCTTCCATATTTTTGTAATTTTTTTTTAACCTTCTTGAATTCTTTTCAACACCTTCTGTCATGAGCTGTTGTCTCCTTCTTCTTGGGAAACTGCCCATGGTAGTTCTTTGCTCATAGAGCTGCTCCAACAGACATTGATTGAATGACAACGACGTTCTCCATATAGGAAACGGGGACGGTAGAGTCAGATGCTGATGGTGAAGTTTTCCTTCTTTTTCTCACCTAGCAAGTGTTTGGCAAGTGAAGAAAGTATTCAGAGTAGTTCTGGGATTAATTCAAAGGGCAAAGTTTAATTGGTCCTTGGGTTTTCCATCATTCTGTACCTGGACCAAGGCCATTACCTGCAATGGCAGCTTATCACTGCATTGGTTCCGTGGGTGCTGCCGCCCTGACCTGCTGGTTGGGGAGGAGGAGGAAGATACACTTCAGAGAAGAAAGGTACGGTTTTGGTTCTGATGTAATCCTCAGCCGTCAAGCAGCTGTCCTGGGGTGTTACTTCCTAGAACAAAATCATGGAACTAAATGAAAACCGGGAAGGGTCTTCCAATGTTACCTTGAGCACTCCGTCCATTTGTACATACTTTCATGCATTCAGCAAATATCGACCAGGAAACCACTATGTGCAAGGTTTTCCACAAGGCACCATCAAAAGTCTCTTCGGAAGCATGAAATCCAATTTGGAGAACACGCATCCATCACAGGGGGGCACCTGAGAGTTGTGATCCCCTAGTCGAATGGCTTGTAATGAAACTTTTTTAAAATTGGTGCATTACAGTGGGAAATGGGTAGCTCTGCGCAACTCTGGTGTCTAGACAACCCTGAATCAAGGAGAATGAGTCATGATGATAGGCAGTTACTGGCTCAACAACCAACAACAAAACCGTTATAATCCTTGAGCAGTCTGGGCATGCTCGATGCGAATGACTACTTGAGATAAAGTTAGATCTTAGGTACAAGTCCCTGTGCTCACTCTGTTTGGCCCTGTGGCCCTCTGGCGAGCTACTTCACCTTCCTGTGTGTGTCCTGTTCCCCAGAAGTATAAAGATGGTAATGACTGTTACGAGTTGAATTTTGTTCCTTTCAAAATGCATCGGCTTAAGGTCTCCTTACCCAGTCCCTCAGACTATATTTGGAGATGAGGTCTTTAAAGAGGTAATTGAGGTAAAATGAGATCACCTGGGAGGCCCTAATCCAGCATTCCCGGGGCCCTTACAAGGAGAGGAGATCAGGAGGCCTCAGATACGCATGGAGAAGATGGCCCGCTGCAAGGCCAGGAGAGACGACCAAAAAGGAACCAACCCTGTTGACACCTAGGTCGGGACCCCGGCTTCCAGAACTGTGAGGGCCTCCATTTCTGTGTTTACTAAGCTCTCTGGTCTGGAGTGCTTTGTTATGGCAGCACGAGTAACCTTGTGCAGGGACAGTCCCCCGAAGGCAGGCACTGTGTGTGAGTCGAGAAGGCGTGTAACGTCTAGCTTCGGGGTGCGGTCCGTGGCGGGAATCCTGAGTGGACCGAGCGGAAGTGATTCTAGTCGGAGTCCCCAGCCAGGTCTCCGGGTACATCTTCCCACCACCACCACCACCACCACCACCACCACCACCTCGGTAGGTAGACCCAGTGCCCGGGACACAGTCCCGATGATGACATTCTTGTTCAGAAAGCGGCTCCGCTGGGTGCCGGCCATTCTCTTCCATGTGTGGGGGCCTGTCACACCACAGTACCGGGCTCCTCTAGACCACGGGTGACCTCGATGAATTCTGAGCCTTTTATCCCAGGAGATGGCCAAAGGGGTTTTTTGCGAGGGTCCCGTGGGGTGGTATTGGGGGCTGCACCGCGCTCGGCCTGTTCTGGTGCCTCTGCCTCTCGACGCCTAAGGTTCAGTCCAGCGGGCACGTGGGCGGGCACGTGGGCACGCACGTCCACTTGCTGGCCTCCGCTCAGTGGCTCTGTGGACCTCTCCAAAGCCAGGCACCCAGCAGCTCCCTCGTTTCTGCCTCTGGCTTCCTCAGATGTGCTAACTCTTGTGGATTTTTTAGGGGGGTGCCCGCCCCAGGGCCCGCACGGTACTACCAGAATCACAATAGTGACATCAACCACTTGGGTGTGTGGGTAGCCTGTGGGAGGCAGCTCCATCTGGAAACTAAAAAGGGAAACAACAATCCTCTTCTTTTACTTCTAGATTTTTTCTGTATCTTTGCAGGTAGACAGGGCCAAGAAGGGAATTCACAAATTGACACTCCCCTGCCCCCCACCAAGCAGCTTGATTTTTCTTTTTTCTTTCCTCTTTTTTCTTTCTTCCTTTCTTTCTTTCTCTCTTTCTTTCTTTCTCTCTTTTCTTTTCTTTTTCTTTCTTTTCTTTCTTTCTTTTTCTTTTTTTTAAGTTCCTTTGATTCCAAAGAATTGGGAGCAAAGAGGAAGGCTGGCTGGGAAACCAGAGCAATTGGAGAAAGCAGGCAGGTGTGGGGTGGGGCGGGGATGCTGCATAACCGCGTACCTGGAGTCTTGTTTGGAGGATCTTGGTTGTGTGCTGTAAATGTAGCCGTAAAGCCCTAAAAGAGGAGCCCTGGAACGATTTCCAGTTGTTAACACCTGGAGACTTTCTAAGTAACAATGAAAAGAGCATCTCTGGCAAAGCCAAACTTGACTTGATGAATTTTGTTATATGTGGCTTGGATGCTTTGTGTACTCACCTGGGCATTTCCTGTATTTCCGTGATGGGCGCTTAGTAAACACGGTCAGGCTGGTTGTGCCAAGGGGAGGTGCGGTCCTGGGAGGTCTCCCTTTAGCAACTGGCAGGAGGACAAGGAAAAAGACCCATCCTTCTCGTGGGAGGACAGTGAGAAAGGGAAACCAGGGTGGGTTTTTTCCTTTTCTCCCTCCCATTTCTTTATCAGTCGTAACGTTCTTCAGCTGGAATTGGTCTCCGGGTCAGTTCTGGATCTCCTGTGATGATAGCATTCTCACTTGAAGATGGACGTAATGATTTCTTTTTTTTTCAGGCTGCCTTCGACCTGCAACTACGATGTCAGCTGGTGTGGGATCTGAAAGAGTCTGTGTTGGTTGCTGCCTTAGAGCAGAAAAGGGTCAACCCATGGGTTTCTGTCTGTGCGTTTTGAGGCAAAGGAGTATAAGATAGGTTAGTTGTGCAAGTGATCTGGGACCCGGCTATCTGGTCTTGGTTTGCTCAATCTTTTCCTCTCTTTAAAGCGATTCAGTCCATTTTTACTAGAATCTTGCTTGCCGCCTCCAGAGGAGAGTCTGAAATTACATCAAGTTATTTGTCTTATAATTAGTCTTTACGAGGCCAAGACTGACTTGTCCCAGATTGCACATTGAGTTACTGGCAGAGCTGGGTCTCGAACCTGCAGCTTCTTTCCCATTATGATGCTCTTGCCCTTAAAAGGGAGCTCCTTCTGCTTTCTAGGAACTGCTTTCTGCTCCATCCCCATTGCACAGGCTACCCCTGGGAGAAGCCTTCCTGTTCTCTCCCAGGCTCTAATGAGAGGTAGGTGCTGGGTGGGAGGGGGTTGGTCCACTGGAGGTGTGTGCAGGGACATGGGCTGGTCCTCCTGCTCATTGTTCGTGTACTGGGAAGCAGCCGTCAGAAGAGGACATGTATTTGTATACAGCTAGTCGGAATGGCACTGGAATAAACACCGCACTCATCAAACTACACAGCCAGCAGCACAGCCAGGAAAGATGAACCGAAATGGAATGCTGATTTTTCTCACCACCATCTTTGGAAACCTCCTTCCTTGCCACCCACCTGGTGGTGGTAACCGTTCGCGGCAGTCTAGCCTTCCAGTGCAATGCTTCGGCTTCGGAGACAGCCCCGTGTGCCGATCCGTTTATTGATGGATAAGTTTATCATCTGTGGAGGGAAGTTGCTTCCCTGAGCTCCATTGCTTTCATCTGTGGACTGGGCGGACCCACGCCTGGCTCTGATTTCGGCTCTGATTTCTACTCTGATTTCGATTGGCTCAGGGACGGGTGGGTTTGGGAGGATGTGCTGGTTTACATAACAAAGCAGTACGCAGTCTCGTCCCTGGTCTGTGGTTATCTTAGTAAGTGAAAGCTGTTGTAGCTGTGTGGGATAACTCAGAGATCTGAAGAATTCAGCAGATGCAGCAGAACTGGGGGGCTTGGGGACTTAGAGTCTTCTCCCCGACCTGTCTCAAAATACCTCCAGAGGGTAGTAGCCTGTTGGGGCAGGTTGCTTTAGGTGACACGACCTCACTCTTGTTGTTAACCAAATGGGGCGATGGGAGCACCCTGTGCTGTTGAAACACAGGCAGGGAAGGGGAGGCGCCGGGTGGGGCGCCGGAACGGAATGCAGTCAGGCCCCCATCCCTGGCCGCTGGATTTGAATTATTGGCAACGCCAACAACGCTCTTCCTGGAGAGTAAGCAGCGAGTTCACCATAGGAACTATAAATTGTGCTTTTACCCTTTAACTCAGGGATTCTATTCTTAGGAATGTACTGTCCCCAAATATAGATCCTAAAAGAAAAGGGGGAGCAGGGAAGAGTGGAGCCTGTCAGAGCGGTTCCCAGCCGTGCGAAAATAGCTTGGGATTGAAAACTCCGCACGTGCCCGACATTGGGCCCGATGTTGTCCACCCCTTTGCGGGGTTTCAGTGCCCCCCACCCCCTGCAGAGCGCCCCCTACGGTCCTGGAGAGGGTCGGACCTGGAGAGGGTCGGACGGACGCGTGGAGAGCATGCAGGGCTTTCAACTCAGGGGAGGTCCCCATGGCGAAGGTGGGGAACCACTATTTTAACTGAAGCCCGGGGAGGGGTAGGGATTTTTGAAATCCGTTCTGCAGTCTGCTGAGCACCTTCTCGGGCAGAGAGGGGGGAGCCAAGGCACTGCCTTGGAACCTCCGCAGGGCCTGGCCCATGGCCTCTGGGGGCTGGTGGCAGTGCCAGAGTAAATCCAGCTTGTTCAAATCCGGGGCTGCTTAGAGGCCACCTAAGCAATCCCTTTGGCAGCGAGTGACATTCGGTAAGGGGCACAGCTGGCAGAGGCCCTGAAGAGGTGAACGTGGGCCCAGGCTGTGCTGCACGCTGGGGGATGGGGGTCAGGGCACAGAGCCTGGAGGCTAGCCAGAATTTTACATCTGAAGCCTTTCCGTGTGCAGACTGAGACTTGAGATTTGGGGGGCACATGGGGAGGTGGGGTGTCTCCTCTGCCTGGCATTCTCTGATGGGCCCTGTGCCTTGTGACAGCGGTGCCCAGGGAATGGCCCTCAGTCACTGGAGAATCAGTGCACTGCCCCGCCCCCCCAGCCCCAACTTAAGAGTGTGGCCCGGGGTGGGGGGGTGGTAATCGTCCTTCCTCAGGTGATCATTGTGGGGGAGGGATCTCAGCAAAGGAAATGTTCACAAAGCTTTTGGCCCCAAGTGAGCATTCAGTACCCGTTGGTTGCCTTTCCCCTTCCTGGTGGGGAGAGAGCATCCGAGCGGGATCTTTTAAGGCATACTGCAGTCTTCCATCCAGGATATGGGATGGGAGGGGAAACCCTCCACGGGGTCCTGTCTGGCTGTCTGCAACTGCACGCTCCTACCTGATCGCCGCCCTCCCGGTACAGGTGCACCTTCCAGAACCTTAGAGTGGCATCTGGGTTGGGGGGCGTTGGTGATAGAGTTACATATTCCAGTAGGTTATTCCTCCTTTTCATAATGTCATTACAATCCATGATAAAAGAAATGAGTCAATAAAATGGAGAATTAGACATGTGGTAATTCCTGAGATTTAAGATCTGAAAATGTGACGATTCAGTGCTTTCGTACGGGCGATCTTATTATATCATCCCTCTGCTTAATATCCTTTAGCAGCAGCTCCACATTGAGGATAAAATGGAAACTCAGCCTGGTGCACAAATCCTTTCGTGGTTTGGCCCATGGCTGCCCCCTTCCTGGGGTCCATTTTTTTCATTACTTTTCTTTAGCATTTGTGAAGATGCCTGCCCGATGGCATATGTGTGTTAATTTCCCATTGCTCCTCCAAGGAATTTTACCATGAACTTTGCGGTTTCAAACAATGCAGAGGTATTCTTTCCTACTCCTGGAGGTCAGAAGTCCAACATCCATCCCTCTGAGCTGAAGTCAGGGTGTCACAGGGCTGGTTCCTTTGGGGGGCTCTGAGGGGACAGTCGTTGCTTTGCTTTTGCTCGGCTTCCAGCGGTTGCCTGCATTCCTTGGCTTGTGACCCGTTCTTCTGTCTGTGAAGTGTGTCCTTCCATTCTCTGCCTCCAGGTCACACTGACTTATCCTCTGATGCCGACAGCTCCTACATGTCTCTTAAAGACCTTGTGATTGCGTTGGGCCCAGGCAGATCATCCAGAATAATCTCCCCATCTCCAGATTCTTTAATCATACCTGCAGAATCTCTTTGGATTCATGATGTAACATTCATGGGCAGCCTCGGAATTAGCCCTGGGCATCTTCAGGGCACTGTTCTTTAGCTTAACCCAGTACAGTTCCTTGGTTGCTCTGTACCCAGTGTTCTGGCTGCCTGGGACACCTTTTCCTGCTGCCTTTGTGAGGCTAATCCCCATTCCCCCTTCAGAATCCAGTCCTCAGGTCTGCTGTGAGAGCTGACCTCCTCTGTCTCCTGCCCTCTTGATCCGGTAATGTGCCTCTCTGCTTGCCTACACCTTGAGCCTGTGCCCTTAGTAGCATCGCCACACTGTCTGATCATGCAGGTTCATTTGTCTGCCTGTCCCAGGAGTCCTTGGGAACAGGGACAGCACTGTCATCGCCATGCTCTCCATACTGTGTGGGCCAGTAGCCGCACTTCATAGGCACAAGATGATGGATGCCCAGAAAGGGGGTCTGGCTACCCACCTTGGAGACCTCCAGAGCAGAAGCCCTCTGTCCTGATTTCCACAGTCTCGTCGGCCTGGAATGCATTTCCTCTTAGGAGCTACAGTCCCCTGGGTTTCGGTGTGTCAAGGTCCCATGTTTTCCTGTCCCTTCAGCTGTCTAATTCCCTCTTTGTTGGGCTGCAGTAGATTAGCCTCTGTAAAAGCGAATGGACAATTTCCTATTAACATTTATATTGCTTTTCTTTTCTATTTCTTGGCGAGGCTCTGAGGACTGGGATGGCTGCGGAAAATGTTCTTTCATCTAAATAATGTCCCTGTTGGGGGCTGGATTCCGGCTTTTTGCTGGGCTGTGGAGAAGAGTGGGTGGGGTGGACTCATGAGCCCAGGAAGAATTAAGACACAGAAGCCAATCCAGAAACTGCACGTTCGAGTCTGTAAATGTATACGGAGCGCCCACTGTGTGTCTGTTCCCGCACTAGGTCTTGGTGTGAAGAATTAGTGTCTGGTGCTTATTAAATGATTACTATGTGCCAAGCATTGTTTCAGGTGCTTTAATTTTAATGTCCTCCTTGGCTTCTTGGAACTGAGCTTTACATGTGAAGAAACTGAGGCACAGAGAGGTTGCCTTCCACGTTCAAGGTCACGCTCTAGTAAGTGATGTGGGCTCCAGAGCGGGCTGAGAAGGCCCAGAACAGTTCCTTCTCCCTAAAATGCTCGTGGTCTGGAGGTCGCATTTAAGTTGGCAGTGCCCCCAAAGGCGAATGGAAGTTCGGCCAGTTTTCTGGGATTTGGAAGGGCATTCCAGGCGGAGGGAATAATGAAAACAAAAGCAGGGAAGTGTGAAAGTAATTATTTTGTTCAGGGAAGGGTGAGTAAGCAAGCAATTCAGGGTAGTATAGGTTGCTTTTCAAGTTGTTCAGAAGGGATGACTCGGTGAGATCTGGAAGGACAGACAGATGTAGCTGGAGGGTGGATTTCCTCGCTCTGTGGTCCGGAGGTGAGCAGCCGGAGGAGAGGAAGGAGGATGTCGACAGTAGTGTCTCCCCAGCTGTCGGGGGCATTCACATCTCCTGGTCTGCAAGCCTGGGATGGGTCTGAGAGTCTGCTCCTCTGACCGGCTCCCCAGTGATGCTGATGGGCTGGCTACCTGGACCGTACTGAGCAGGGATGGTATGGAGGGGGCTGCGGGTCTGGGGTGTGTGGATGAAGATGCTTGGAAATGAGCCCTCCCCCCCAGCCCCATGCCGTCAGGCTGAAGGGTCGGATGGCTCTGTGATAATGTTTTCCAGAAGAACGGCAGCAGATGGAGAGGAACATGGGGCTTGGGACAAAGGTGTTCAGTAAAGGAGAGGGACTGTGGAGTGTCGCAGATGACGAGGAGGCTGTGGAAATGGTGAGTGAGTCAGGGACAGTGGGGTGCCACCGCGTGTGACAGCAGTCCTCAGGAGCAGGGACTTAAACCAGACGGAAGTTGATTTCTCCCCCACATCCAAGCAGTCGGGATGTTGGCAGTAGGTTGGGGTGGTGGTTGAGTGGTGTCATTCCCAGAATGCTCTGTTTCAGGTATTCTCAGCAGTAGTCCCCACCCCAGCATCCAGTATGGCGCTAGAGCGTCAGTGTCCTCAACGAAGGCCAGCAGCCAAGAAGAAACAGGGACGAGGCTGCCAGAATGGGCACAGGTCGCCACCGGCAAACTGCCTGTAAGTGGCCTTCCTGAGGTCCCATAGCCATGCTCGGCTGCTGCAGAGGCCATGATATGCAGTGTTGTCTCTGGCTGCTTTGCTCCCCTGAACGTAAATAGGGTTCTGTTCCTAAGCAGGAAAGGGAGAACGGACCTGGGGTGGCAACGGGGCAGTCCTTGCCCCAAGCGGCATCCGCGGTGAGGACTTAAAGCAGTGGAGGGACTGTTGAAGTAACCGGGCTCTTAGAGAGTGTGTGAGTGATGGCCCCTTATGCTCATAGACTCTGAATCTTCTTGTCCCGGTTCCTCAGGGTGCGGGTCGTTCTCCTCTGTCATAGAAAGCCTGTCCCAAACCACCTTCTCCTACAAGATTCCGCTCCACTGCCGCCGCCTCCGAGAAGCCCACCAGGACTCTTGAATCAGAATTTCTCCTCCATCCCCTGAACAGAGCATGGTATCGGCACCTCCGTCAGCCGTCCTCTTCATTCCGTTTTGTGTTTTACTTAGCCATTGGCACGTGTACTTCTTTAGAATGTGAGGCACATTCGGCTCCCGGCGCAGAGCCTGGTGCACCATGAATTCCTAGGACATTTTAGTTCAACTTGGATGAGTAGTTAAGCCTGAGTGTTCAAGCTGATGGTGCTGGGTGTTTTTCTGAGAGCAGTGCTTTTCAACCTCTAGTATGAGTCAGAATCAGCTGGAGGGTGTATTATAACAACCCCGAACCTCACTTCTGATTTAAGAGGTCTTTGGGGCGGTGGCAGGGGGGTGCTAAGAACACGCATTTATACCAAGTCCCCAGATGACGCTGACATGACCACTGCTGGTCCCGGGACAACCCTTCGAGAACCACCGCCCTTGACCAACACGCAGATCTGCTGCTTCCCCCCAGGGGAACCCGCACCATAAATCACGCCTGACAACAGACTTCGGGATGGAGTACAGAGAAAATAAGTCAAGGGATAAACCAACAGAGAAATATTTGGGGTCAGGGGTACTCTGGAGTCTTGTTTCCCAATTTTTTTTTTTTCCAGGCAAATTCTGTTTCCTCTAAATACCTAGACGCTGCCAAGTGTAAGAGGCACTGTTACTTTATATAAAGCCAAGAAGTTAAAAAGGGCTTTTAATTAAACTGCGACACAATGCTTTCCTATCCTGCTGAATCATTCTTTGTGCTTATTAAAAGGGCCCTTTTAGGCCTAATTAGATGTTTTTTTATCATATTTTATTGTTATGCTTATATATAAAGCAAAGTCTTGGCAAATATGTCGGTTCTGGTATTCCTAAAGCTTCTTTACGTTGGCGTCTCACTCTTCAGAATGCTTCCTCGGCTCCCTGTCCTCGCCATCTCTGTTTTGCTATATTGTATCCTCTTCCTCACCCGCTGTGAGCATCCCATTTCCCTAAGAATTCCCCAGAGAAGACACCGGAGCCCACTTTGTAGCTCTGTGGAGCTAGCTTCCTCCTGGCTTCTCTTTCAGGAATGTTGCTAGCACACATATGATTCTCCACCTCCTCCTGCCCCTTCCCACAACCATTTGGTTCATAAGGTTGAAAGACTGCCCTCTTCCTCTGCCTCCAGGATTTTTACTGAAGCCAAAGATACTCATTCTGCAAGTTCTGGGAACGTGCTGAAAGGCGCGGTCATGTTACTACTTCCCTGTGGTCCTGTTTCTGCTGGAAGCTTCTTGATGTCAAAGATGTTAGAATGTGAAAACTGCTTGGTCTTAGACTCAATCAAAAAAATGTGTTGTTGTTGTTTTTTTTTAAATGAGCACCACAGTCTAGGCATGTGTTTTCACAGTCACAGCTTTTCACATAACTGGTCTGTTAGTATTTATGACGGTTGTCCAAGATCAGCCCCGTGACCTGTTTTAGAGATGAGGATCTTAGGTCCCCATTAAACATGTAAACAGGCATTCATTCATTCTCCAACCATTTACTGAGCTCTTACTGTGTGCTAGCCACCATTATAGGTACTGGGGATACTGAAGTGGAAAATTTTCCAGGGGAATAGTGAAGAAGTAGATCTGCAGGATTGAATTATTGAAGTCCTGTAAGAAAAGTAAGTCGGGGTATGCTGGGTGTTAGGGAAGCCTTTTTGAGTAGATGCTAGAGTGAGGTGAAGGTACACACCATACAGATAGCGAAAGGATAAAGATTTGACCTAAAGGGAACTACAAGTGTAAAGATCCTGTGGCGGGAATGTGTTTGTCTTATTTGGGAATAGGAAGTCAGAACTTCTACAACACTTCTGACTTGTTTTTTTTTTTCCCCAGTTGTCCATCTGCAGAGAACAACTGGATATCCTACAATTCGATTTTGACACTAACTTTCCAGAATTAGTACAGATCCCGCAGGTTAAGGGCTTTACCCCATAAGACTGTTCCTACTTCATACTCTAGTCATAAGACCCAAGTTGCTACCTATACTTTTGACTGGCCAGCTGTAAATTTGGAGATTCCCTGAGTTCACTCTGGAACTCAGGAGAGTGCTTTACTTAGCTGTTTTATTTTGAAAGAGCCCAAATGGAAGCGATGCATAAGGCAAGGTACGGAGGGGGCGGAGATTTTGCGTGCGCCCTTCCCTAGCATGCTGCCCTCCCAGGACCTGCATGTGTTCATCAACCCAGAAGGTGTCAGAGCCCCGTCACCAAGGGAGTTTTTTGGAGGCTTCATTAATCGGCATGATTGATGAAATCATTGACCATTGGGGCTTCATTCAGTCTCTAGCCCCTCTTCCTTCCCTGGAGGTTGGGCATGGACTGGGGCTGATAATGCCAACCATCTAATTGTGCCTCGTTCTTTCTGGTGACCAGGACCCATCCTGAAGCCACCTAGGGTCCCTGGCCACCAGACATCTCATTAGCAAACACAGGATACTCTGAGATGATAAGAAAGTCCAAGGCTATTTTTGGAACTGTGTGCCAGGAGCTAGGGACAGAGGCCAAATGCATGTTGATCACAGCAAGGAAGCCCGCTGTGTTGAAGCAGCGGCAGCTTGAAATGGTTTGATAAACACCATGTACGGATGTGGCTGAGCTGAAATTTCTAGATCTTTGGGCTCCAGGTCTGGACTTTGTCCACGTGCAGGTGAATGAGGTGAATGTGAGAGGCCATCGCAGACCACACCTCTCTCTGTTTCCTGGAGTGAATTTCATCCTTCAAGAAACAAACGTCTTGATTGAGCTCCAGTAGCGAGTAGCTCTTCCGCAGCAGAAGAACATGGTCCTCATTGGCACAGTTGTGTGGCCGGGAAAGTGCCCATGGCCTCCAGTTCCCGAGCAGAGGTCTGACCAGCCCAGGGGGAGGTGGCTGCATGCGTGGGAAGGTGGGCAGAGGAGGCGATGGAAGAGCAATACAAACATTTCGTTCCCAAGGCGTGTTCTCAAAATAGAATATGGACTTTCAACTCTTTCTTCTTTGAAGAACACAGCGCCAGAGAGAGACTCTGGCGGCACACTCTAGAAGAAAGGACAGAGATCAGGGTTTTGATCCCAGCTCTGCCAGTAATTAGCCATGGGACTCTACCTATTAGAGTTCAGTTGTAGACAAGAATACACGAGTTTAAACAAAAAAGGGTCTGTGGCCATTACTGGGCACAGAATTCCAGAAGAAGCTGCAGGCACTGGCTCTAAGCCGAGCCGTGAGCAGCAGTTCTCCACGCCACACAGAAGCAGACCACCAGGGAGACTGTGGTTAAGCAGCCGCTGAGACCACTGCCCCTTGAAGACCACACCCTGTGTGCTAGGATTAGGGTCAGGAGTCCGGGTGCCGTGTTTTCTTGATATTCGTGACAGTCAGGACCGGATTCCGGGATCGAACTTCAGATGCCTTGGAAAGAAATGAACGTCTCTTGCTGAGGCTTGCCAGAAAAGAGTGGAAACAGTAGGAGAGCTGCCCCCTCTCCAGTCTCCCAGGGTTCGGTGTGCGTGGTGGAACCTCAGTTTCACAGTGGGCGTCCAGGAATTGGACAGAAGCTAGTAGGGGTAAAGGAGCTTAGAAAATGTCTCTTGTGGCTCTCAGTGTATGTAGGGGAAAATACGAAGGCAATCCCGTTGTAAATGGGAGTGGGTAAATGGATGCCAACAGAGGTTTCCATACCTCACTGTGTGTTGTCCTCAGGAGACTTTGGTAAATCATGCAGGTATAACAGAACATTTAGAGCAACCATTAAAAAAGCCATACAAAGAAATACGTTAAAAACAAACAAACAAAAAACAACACCCCCCCCCCCCAAAAAACAGCGCAACACCAAAAGTGAATCAAAATGGAATTCCAAAACCTGTTTGAGGACCCTGCAGAAAGGCAGGGAAAAAAACACACGATATACTGTCATAAGCCCACAAGAATGGCTAAAGTTAAAAAGACTGACAACACCAGAGGTTGGCAAGGATGTGGCACAAGGTAATTCTCCTACTTTACCAGTGGAAGCATCACCTGGTTCATCCACTTTGAAAAGGGATGTAATTTTCTTCTCAAGTAATTTCTTCTAAATTAATTTCCTCTAAAGTTAAACAGTTAAATTAATAATTAATTATTAATAATAATATATTAATATCATTTATTATTATATATTATATTATATATTTAAATATATATTATATAATAATTATATTATATATAATAAAATAATTATATAATAATATATTAATATTATATCATATATACATATAATATATATAATAATATAATATATATAATAATTATATAATATAATATTTTATATAATATATAATATATAATATAATTATTATATATAATAATAATAATGATAACAATAAATTAATAATTAAATTAAAAAACCAGTTAAAAGTTAAATCTGCTCTCGGACCCTTCAGTTTCAGTTGTGGCCCTTGCCAAAGCTGAAAAAACCAGGTGTTCGTCAATAAGAAAATGGATAATAAGCACAAAAATTGTAATGTATTTAATAGAGTGACCTGTCACTTATTGAGTAATAGAATGAAACTGACAGCTTGTATGCACAACAACATTGAACGAATCACAGACAGGTTACGTTGTGAAAGAAGCCTTCACCAAAAGCGCATATATACTCCTGATTCCAAATGGATGTACCTATTTATAATGGGAATAAATCAGAAAAATGATCGTTTGGGGGGAGTGTAGGCAGAGGTTGACTGGGAGGGGGTTTGCATCATCCCTCCAGAATGTTCTGTGTCTTGCAAGGAGTTTGGGTTTTACAGATATGAGCAGTTGTCAGAACTTACCCTGTGTACTTCATTATAATAAGGGGCCTTTTGGGGGCGCCTGGGTGGCTCAGTAGGTTAAGCCTCTGCCTTTGGCTCAGGTCATGGTCCTGGTGTCCTGGGATCGAGTTCCGCATCGGGCTCTCTGCTTAGTGGGGAGCCTGCTTCTCCCCTCCCACCTGCCTCTCTGCCTACTTGTGATCTCGCTCTGTCAAATAAATAAAATCTTAAAATAAGGTGCCTTTTCCCTCAATAAATAAATAGGCAAACATACACTACTGAACCTTAGTTAATGGTATCCATACTGTAGTGCCTAGGGAATAATTTGCTCATGACTAACTTACAGTTTTGAAATGCATTTTTCAAAAAAAGAGGGGTTGATGGATAGATGGGTAGATGTGATAAAGCATGGTACGTTATTAATGTAGAATGTAGACTTGGGGATATACATGTTCACTGTAAAATTCTTTCACCTTTATGGTGTGCTTGAAATTTTCATAAGGAAATGTTAAAAGAAATTCCTAAAAATTGGTAGGATGTATAGTCCCTTTCTTTCCTGCCTCGGGCAGCAGTTGGTTCTTGAGAAAGTCACTCCAGCTGCCTGGCACTACTTTATGCAATGAAGGGATGTTTGCTGAACAGGATAACACAAAGGATTCATAATTGAGGTGACTGAAGTAACGGGTTTAGGGATATAGTGTGGATCCACCCACCCACAAAAGATGCCAGTAAGTATTTAACCTGTTTCTCTTACCGTGTAATGATAGTCCCAAAGTCAGTGCCAGCCATGCAAAGACGGCACCTAGGCATTTATGTGATAAGGTTAAGTGCAAACTTGTATAGTTGGAAGAAATCCTGGCAGGGGTTGGGGGTGGGGGTTCCCTAATCTTACTTTGTCTTTTTGTGAGTTTACCAACATCAATTTGGTCATTTAAAAATTTTAGCTGATTTTGTAGGTAATAATAGTGGCCAAAAAATCTGAGTTGGACAAGGGTTAGCTTCCCACTGTAACCTCCCTACATTCTTTAGTCATTATGAACCAAGTGATTCAAGCAACCTTAAAAATATCCATGATGTCTCTGTCCTCTGTCCTTCTGGATGCTCTGGCAACCATCTTACAGGAAGGATCACAAAAGGCAGGCATGGCAATGTTACAGGGACCATTGCTGTTGTAGTAGCCAGTGTCCAGGCAGATAGAAGTCTTTCCAGATAGTGGCTGGAGACAAGACCGCTTAGGGATCCACCCCTAAGATGCCATTACAGAGAGTGGGTAATCTCTCTAGATTTGCAGTCTGTTTATGGAAAGGTGGTGAGAATCTCTAGAATGCTTTAGCCTGTCCACATTTCTTGGAAACATCCCACCAATGAGAGCTCTTTTCTAAAATTCCACCTGCCATTTAACAAGTCACTGTGTCTGCAAGAAAACCCCATTCCCAGATTCACTAGATCCAGATCCATTCCCAGATTCACTAGATCCACACCCTCTTTCATGCTTCTGGGTTGAGCTCCTAGTAGAGGGCAACTTGTTTGTTTAATTACAGTGAAATAAACATGAAACTTACCACTTTACTTCTTAGAGTATGCTTCCATGGCATTAAGTACATTAGTAATGTTGGGTAACTATCACAACTACCCATTTCCAATAGTGCTTTATCATCTTAAATAGAAGCTCTGTGCTCCTTAACCAAGAGCACCCCCTGCTCCATGCTCCCCCACTTCCCGGCAGCTTCTTTTCTACTTTGTATCTATGAATGTTGCTCTTCTAAGTCCCGCATATATGTGGAATCATGCAACATTTGCCCTCTTGTGACTGGCTTATTTTGCTTGGCAGGATATCTTTAAGGTTCATCTGTGTTGTAATATGGGTCCGAATTTCCCTTTTAAACCTGAATGGCATCCCACTGTATGTATGTGTGGTGCATTTTGTTTATCCCTTCATCTGTCGGTGAACATGGGTAGTTTTCCATCTTTTGGTGATTGTAGATAGGGCTGTTGCCTCTTGTTTTTTTTCTAATACTTAAATTTCATAGAATGTACATATCTCCACATTACACTTTTGGGGTGACATTTACATAGGAAAAACATATTTACATTGCAAAAACCCATCTAATACTTTTAACAAAATAATGTATGGTGATAAGCATTAAGTTATAGACCAGATGCAACAGTCAGACAATCAGAATTCTCTATAGAGCTTTTTTTTTTAAATTTCTTTTCAGTGTTCCAGAATTCATTGTTTTTTGCACCACACCCAGTGCTCCGTGCAATACATGGCCTCCTTAATACCCACCACCAGGCTCACCCAATCCCCCACTCCCTGCCCCTCCAAAACCCTCAGATTGTTTTTCAGAGTCCATAGTCTCTCATGGTTCGTCTCCCCTTCCAATTTCCCTCAACTCCCTTCTCTTCTCCATCTCTCCATGTCCTCCATGTTATTCCTTATGCTCCACAAATAAGCGAAAGCATGTGATAATTGACTCTCTCTGCTTGACTTATTTCACTCAGCATAATCTCCTCCAGTCCCGTCCATGTTGATACAAAAGTTGGGTATTCATCCTTTCTGATGGAGGCATAATACTCCATAGTGTATATGGACCACATCTTCCTTATCCACTCGTCCGTTGAAGGGCATCTTGGTTCTTTCCACAGTTTGGTGACTGTGGCCATTGCTGCTATGAACATTGGGGTACAGATGGCCCTTCTTTTCACTACGTCTGTACCTTTGGGGGCTTTTTTTTTTTTTTTAAGATTTTATTTATTTATTTATTTATTTGACAGACAGAGATCACAGGTAGGCAGGCAGGGAGAGAGGAAAGGAAGCAGGCTCCCTGCTGAGCAGAGAGCCCAATGCGGGGCTCGATCCCAGAACCCTGGGATCATGACCTGAGCCGAAGGCAGAGGCTTTAACCCACTGAGCCACTCAGGTGCCCCATCTTTGGGAGCTTTAAAAAGCCCCCAGGCCTCAACAAGATGGGGATGTGGGTCTAGGATGTTGCTGGTATGAAGGAAGGTCATTCTGCTGTAGGCACCACAACTGTTAGCTGACAGCTGCATGAGTAGTTTCCTGATCAGGAAGCAACGTTTTTAAGTATTTCACATCCTAACGAGAGAATGTGTCACTTCTATACAGGTATTTTATGTTTATGATGTCTTTGTTTCATTTTAGGGAATTGAGTGGGAGGAGGGAGTTGGGTTAACATGCAGTGCATTAGAAGTTTTAATTATAATTTTAATTTATAATTTTAATTATAACATTTCCCATGTAAAATTGTGGGAAATTGGTTCCATGTTAGCTTTTTGGGGGGGAACAGAACATTTTACTTTTAGGAATAAATTATTGAAATACAAGGGAGAGGCATGCCTTTTAAAATATATTACAGATACCGTAACTCTGTTCATTTTGAAGAGGGGGAGAACTAGGGTTGTAGAGTGGGCAAGAGACCTGGTCCCCTGGGAGTCCTTAGGGTTCTCTAGAGAAGAGTGGGTTCACCCTCCCAGGCCATAGCTCTTCCTGGTTCCTTCAAGGTCTCCCATTGTTGACATGTCCAAACCACTGAAGGAACTGGCACAGAGGGTAGGGGTAGCCATGGGCTTTGCAAGCGCTTGTTAGAAGGCCGCCGTGATGGACCAGACACTCTGGGAAACTTAGGAGAGATTAACAGGGCTTGGGCAGTTTGTATGTCTGGGTCCGTGTGGAGATGTGTGGCTATGAGCAAAGAGGCCCGTGTTTCGCTGGCTTTGCTGACTTGCCTCCTCCTGGCCGTGAAGAGCCATATTCCACCTTGGGGCTCCCGAGCTTTCTTACTGTGCGGTCAGTATTTGCTGATGGGAAATGAGTCCACCAGTATCGCCCCGTCCAGTGCTCAGCCGCGCCAGTTCTCTCTGTGATCAGTGTCACGTGCGTGGCTTGTGGTGGTAGGGCCATGACAGATCTATTTCTCATTCCCTCCTTCCCCTCATCTTTTAGAAAAGGGGGAAGCCACTCTTCCCGACCGGCAACCTCTTCTCCCTCCCTCCCAGTGCCAGCTGGACTCATGTGTTGGGGCTGTGGATGTGCCTCTACACCCGCTTACGGTATGTGGCTGGACTGTGGAGAGCAAGCCCACAGAGCCTTTGTGGGGTCTCTGTGTTTCCCTTCAGAAGCATCCAGAGCACAGTAGCTCTGCTCTCTAGCCGAAGGAGGAGTCCAGCAACGGCCAGGGCTGTGCCCTCGACCCAGGGTCTGTGCCTGTGGAGGGAGTTCCAAGCAGGGGCCCCCTGAGCTCTGTTCTGTGCGGTGGCTGTGGCTTCGCGGGACCGGAGAGTCCAGGAGAATCTTGGATGGCCGGATGCTGTGGGGGACAAGAGATCAGACAGGACTGCGGGAGGTGGCCTTGTGGGACCTCCCTCCTGGTGCTGGCCTTGCTGGCTAGAGGACCCCACTAAGCCAGATGGAGATGGTCCAAAAAATGACCTTGAACTTGGTTGTCTTTGTCAGGAAGTTTCCAGGATGTTTTTCCTTTCCCTTTATTCCCCTCTCTTCTCTTTGGTCTCTTTGCCTTCTCACCCCCATCCCCTGTGATCTGAGGGGGAAGGAGTGCTTCTCTCGCTCCTTACCTTCCTCTTTTCCCTGCTGCCCTTTCTTCCTTTCTCTTCCCCTCGGTCTTTAGAAAAAGGAGCATGGAGCGTGTTAGAATTCTGCCTCCTCATGAGTGTGTGTGGGAGCTCGGGTGCCAGCGTCTTCAAGCATTAACTAACTGGGGATGCAGATCCCTATAGCTGGGGTTGTCAGGAGGTTTGGGTAATGACCATGCTCACTAGAAATCTTACAGCCCTTACATTTGTATATCACCTACTGGTTCTACTCAGGACCACCAACGAGATAGCACCAGTGTCTTCAACTCACAGGTGAGGAAACCACACCTGGAAAGATCAGCCAACTCACTGAAAGTCACACAGCTATTACATGGTGAAGCCAGTGTTTGCATCCGGCCTGCCTGACTCCGATCTTCACACCATGGCGAGGTTACCCATGGAAGCTTCTAGAACATAGGGAAATGAGGGACTAACATTCAGCCTCCATGGGTGAAAGTTATTTTTTTTAAGTATTTATTTTAATTTCAGTTAACATCCAGTATTATGTCAGTTTCAAGTGTATGGTATAGCGATTCAACAGTTCCATACAGCACCCAGTGCTCATCATGACAAGGACAGTCCTTCGTCCCCGTTACATGTTTCACCCATCCTCCCACCCCGCCTCCAATCTGGGAACCATCGGTTTGTCCTCTATAGTTAAGAGTCTGCTTCTTTTTTTTTTTTTTTTAAATATTTTATTTATTTATTTATTTGGCAGACAGAGATCACAAGTAGGCAGAGAGGGAAGCAGGCTCCCCACCGAGCAGAGAACCCGACGCAGGGCTCCATCCCAGGACCCTGAGATCATGACCTGAGCTGAGGGCAGAGGCTTTAACCCACTGAGCCACCCAGGTGCCCCAAGTGTCTGCTTCTTGATCTCTCTTTTTCCCCCCTTTGCTTGTTTCGTTTCTTAAGTTCTACATTTGAGTGGCATCATGTGGTATTTGCCTTTCTCTGACTTACTTTGCTTAATTAGCATCATACTCTCTAGTTCCATCCATGTCATCGCAAATGGCAAGATTTCATTCTGTTTTATGGCTGAATAGTATTCCATTGTGTCTACGTGACACATCTCCTTTTATCTATTTATCAATCGATGGACACTTGAACTGCTTCCATATTCTAAGTAATGTTGCCATAAACATACGGGTGCATGTGTCCCTTTGAGTTAGTGGTTTTGCGTTCTTTGGGTAGATACCCAGTAGTGCAATTGCTTGATCATAGGGTAGTTCTATTTTTAACTTTCTGAGGAGCTCCCATACTGTTTTCCAGAGTGACCGCACCAGTTTGCATTTCCACCAACAGTGCAAGAAAAAGGTTCCCTTTTTCTCCACTTTCTCACCAACACTTATTGTTTGTGTTGTTGATTTTAGCCATTCTGACAGGTGTGAGGGGATTTTTCTCATTGTAGTTTTGATTTGCATTTCCTTAATGAGTGATGTTGAGCATCTTTTCTTGTATCTGTTGGCCATCTGGTGGTTGTCTTTGGGGAAATGTCTGTCTGTATCTTCTGCCCATTTTTTAATTGGATTTTTGGGTGTTTTGAGTTTTGTAAGTTCTTTACATATAGTGGATACTGACCCTTTATGAGATACGTTATTTCCAAATGCCTTCTCTCATTCCATAGGTTGCCTTTTAGTTTGGTTGATGGTCTCCTTCTCCGTACAGCTTTTTATTTTGATGTAGTCCCAGTAGTTTGTTTTTGCTTTTGTTCCCCTTGCCTCAGGGGACCTATCTAGAAAAAAGCTGCTATGTCTGATGTTTAAGAAGTTACTGCCTATGTTCTCTTCCAGGATTTTTATGGTTTCTGGTCTCACATTTAAGTCTTTAATCCATTTTGAATTTATTTTTATGAATGGTGTAAGAACATGGTCCAGTTTCCTTCTTTTGAGGGTAGCCATCCAGTTTTCCCATCACCATTTGGTGAAGACACTGTTCCTTTCCCATTGGAGATTTTTTTTTTTTATTGGAAAGGAATATGAGCTTTATTCAGGAGGCTGGCGAACTCTTGTCCAAAAGCCGACTCCAAGGTTTCTGCCTGGCCCAAAGATTTTTAAAGGAATTCAGGACAGTTAATCAGTAAAGGGAGTGCAGTGGTCTGTGACTGTTCTTGATTCTCTGCGGTCTGGATGGTGCCAGCTACAGACTTAATCACAGCACTTGGACAAGGGTGTGTAAGGGCATCTGGTTTCTTGGTGTTCAGGTTGGTGCAGGAGAGCCTGGTGGCATGTAAAAGGGCTCTGTTCTTTCTAGAAAAGAATGCATGATCTGAAACCACAGGCTGGTTCACTTGGAGTGGTCCCAGAGTTTGTACTCTTCCAGGCTCATTGGGGCCACAGGTGGGGACCTTCTTTCAAGAACTATGGTAGATCACCAGGAGGAGGACTCAGCAGAGCTCAGCCACTGAGAGTGCCCAGACCACCTTCCAGGGCTGCGTGGCTGAGTGCTGCTCCACAGATGCCTGGAAGTTGTGCAGCCTGTCCCGCTGGCGCCCCCTATGGGCCAACAGCGTCACAGCTTATGTGCCTGGAGCCCCCACTCCGCAGGCCACCGTGGCATAGTCTTTCCTGCTTTGTGGGAGATTAATGGACCACATAATTGTGGGTTTATTTCTGGGTTTTCTCTTCTGTTCCATTCATCATGTCTATTCTGGTGTCATTACTGTGCTGTTTTGATGGCTACAGCTTTGTAATATAACTTAAAGTCTGGAATTGTGATGCCACCAGCTTTCCTTTATTTTTTTTCCATTTGCTTTGGGTATTTGGGGGTCTTTGTGGTTCTGTACAAATTTTAGGATTGTTCTAGTTCTGTGAAAAATGCTGTTGGTATTTTGATAGGGACTGCATTGAATGTGTAGATTGCTTTGGGTAGTGTGGACGTCTGAACAGTATTTGTTCTTCCAGTCCATGAGCATGGAATGTTCTCCCATTTCTTTGTGTCATCTCCAGTTTCTGGCTGAAAGTTCTTCAACATGCATTGTGAAAGATGCACAGTATACGTATTTAAAAGATGATTTATTCATACCATTTTTCTCTCCATTTAATTTTTTTTTTTTAACATTTCTCATGCCCTTCTCAAATCCTGGGGATGTGGCCCCACTCCTTTTCCTTTCTTTGATCTTTTCTACTTTTTGGACGCCCCAGTGTATTCCCTTCCCCATTTCCCTTTTGTCTCCCTAAATCTCTCCACCCACCCTCTGCTTCATGCCTGTCCCTCTACTTTTATCCGTCGTGATACTTGCCAAACCAAATCCAGCAGGGATTGCAGTCAGCCCCCGTTTCCCAGCGTGGCAGAAGCACCGGGAGTCGTGCTAGCCTGGGGCCTCCTCTTCCTGGGCGCACAGAACAGGATGGAGTGTGGCTCCACGAGCATTCGCCAGGGTCTGCTCTGTGTTTATTCCTGCAGGGAGAGATGGGCCACAGTCAGGGGGAGATCCCTGTGCATGACTCCGGCTGAGAATTCAGTCTTCCCAAAGTCAAAAGTTCTGCGATGGAATTTTTGCATTCCTCGTAACTTAGCCAGACACACACACACACACATTAAAGGCAGTAAATTTGTCAGCCTGTACAGTAACACACAGTTCTAAATATGGGCGCATGGTAGGAAGAGAGATGGTTACTGTGGGAACTATAATTTTTAATTTACTGGCATGGAGCTCTAAACCAGGGCTTGGTGCTTAATGTAGTGTTTTTACATTTGGATATGTACTCAGGAAAGTCATAAAACCTTGCAAAGCTAGGGCCAGTATGGGGGTGGGGATTGTTGCAGGAGGTTGGGGTGGGGGAGGGCTTGAAAAATTAGAGAGGTGGAACGGAGCCAGTTAGTGTGCCCATAACAATCAGAAAGGAAGCGGCAGAGGAATCCTGGAGGGTCCAGCTCATCGGCATGGGAGGCTCCATGACCAGCAAAGCCACTTTTGATCGACTTGCCACTGAGAGCAAGGTCCAGAGGGACCGGTGATGGGGCTGGGGAAGGAGGCTGGAAAGGGAGCACAGCTTTTGGAGCCAGAGGTCTGGTGTCAAATCTACGCAACATGCAGGGTGCCTGGGTGGCTCAGTCGGTTAAGCCTCTGTCTTCGGCTCAGGTCATGATCCCAGGGTCGTGGGATGGAGCCCCATATCGGGCTCTCTGCTCCGCGGGGAGCCTGCTTCTACCTCACCCTCTGCCTGCTGCTTTGCCTACTTGTGCTTTGTCTGTCAAATAAATAAAATCTAAAAAAAAAAAAAAGTCTATGCAACATGCAAGGGGATTTAGACTCTTGAAATCTGAGCCTGGAGAAATGGACACTTGGCTACTGCTTCCTACGTGCCAGGCAGTGTTCTCAGCAAGCGAGGGCTAGTTGGTGATGTCTTTGTACTTTTTGTATCTCCGCCAGATAGATGGACATTGTGGTGGAGAGGGCACGGGGGCTAGGACTCCATCCCATGCGGTCTGGCCGCAGTCTCTACCCTTGGCTAGCTACATTTCGCTGCATTTGAATCCTGACTTGGCTCCTTATCAGCAGTGTTATCTTGGGCAAGTTCCATCGCCATTCCCAGCCTTGATTTCCTCCCCAGTAAAATAAGGACGGTAACCATGTCTGCCTGTGGTTGCGCTGAATCTTGGGGGAGAGGAGCATATGGAAGTTCTCTGCAGGCGTGATGTTTGAGTACCATCGGGAGAGGGGCTGAGTGCGGACTTGTTCAAGAGAGATTAGGATGAGAATTAGTATCAGGGTATTTTTGCTTCTCAGGGGGGCAGCACCCATGTTGGCATGGGGCCCACCTGACAAGCAGATCTGCTTCCTGCCTCCCACCTCCCCGACGACCTCCCACCTCCCCCTCCCACCACACTTTCCCAGGACAGGCTGTAAGGGAGCCATCAATACCTGCTGGGGCCTTTGGAACTGGCAGAGCTTCTCATGTGGCTCTCTTGAGCAGAGCAGAATGGGACATCTCCTTGAACACCCATTCATTCAACAAATGTTTATTTCCTCCCGACTACGTGCCACCTGTTGTTCTCAGCTTGGGGGGTTTCCTCATGACCTCCTAGAACTTTCTAGTAAGGGCAGTGGGTAAGAAAGAAATTCTGCCAGGTGGCAATGAATGTTAGAAAGAGAAAATGAGCAAGGGAAGGAGATGGAGCCTGAGAGTGGATTCGGGGGGTCGGGGGGGGTCCGATGCGACCTCTTAGAGGACCTCATACAAGACGCTGTCTTGGAGCAAAGGCCCAAATGGAGTGAGGGGACGGGGCCAACAGAGATCTGAGGGAAGAATGTCCAGATGGAGGGAAGGACTGGCGTAGCTGTCTTGAGGCTGGACAAGTCTGATGTGCTCCAGCAACAGTAAGGAGGAAGAGATCGGAACAAAGGTAGGCCAGTGCCAGTGGTGCGGGGCTCACAGATGGTAGAAAGGAGATTGGTTTCTACTTCAAACGTAATAGGAAGCCACTGGTATCCTGTTGCCAGACAAAGTATAAGATGGCCAGTTGAATTTGAATTGTGGATAAACCCTGGATAATTGTTTAGCTTGGACGGGCATTTTTATTTGCTCAGTCTGGCAAGCGACATCAGTGGGCTCTGAGCAGAGGCCTGCTGTGTGGAGAGCGTTGGCGGAAGGAATTTTGTGGCCGGGGGACCAGAAAGGAGGCTGCTATCCCCAGGATGGAGGTGGGGCTGGTCCAGGCCACGGTGGCCCGAGTGGAGGTGCTGAGGAATATGTGGATATACTGGATGTTTATGGGACCTGGTAACGTATCGGATGTTCTAGGAGGGGACGCCGGCAGGGCTGGGCCTGAGCTCTAGTTGATGAGAGTCTACAGGGTCAGCTATAGACCAAGTTCCTTGCTGTTCGCCTGAGCTCTTGTGGAGCTAAAGTTTCAGGGGTACCTCTAGACCCAGGAAGCAGAGCAGTTTGCCACATTTTTCTGTGTTTGTTTTTACACTTGGCAAATTTATATGCACTCTGCCTGGACAGGTGGGTTGATAGGTACTCTTCTAGAAGAGTACAGCATCTTTTGAGCACTTAACCTGTGCCAGGCCCTCCACCAATTGCTCCCCACGACTGTCTCCCTCTTGCATGATTCCCCCACAACCAGGTGGGGTCCTGCTGGGGTCCTCCCACAGCCCAGAAGATCGAGGGTCCGAGACAATACGCCCAGCGTGCTACTTGCTTTATTGGAGTCCCCTGCCGTGTCGTGGGCATGTGAGGACCAGACCCCCAGTCAGCCCCGTCGACAGCGACGTTGTTCTGATGAGGAATGTCTCCTGAAGCTCTCCGAGGCCTCAGAGCCAGAATCCGAGCCCAGCTCCACAACTTTATACAGCTGAGTTCTCAGTCTTGAGTGGGAATAAAAACCACGTAGGGGGGTTGGTTAAAAATGCACATCCCTGAGACGCATGCCTAGGGGTTCTGGGTCAGTCGGACTGGGGCTGTGGCCCAGAAAGGTGCTTTTGAACAAACCTCACAGCTGAGTCTGATGTCATTATTCCTATACTTGCTTCGAGAAATGCTGCGTGACTTTGCCTTAATAATACCAAACCGAAAAATCCGCTGTTCCCCTAGATGCCCCAGTGGGGCGTGCTTGGATTCCATCATTTGGGTATTAGGGATGCAGTTTTGAAGGTAGCATGGGTTACTCGATTCATATTTTCAGAGATTTCCACGTGCTTTTAACAGACGCCTCAGGGAAGACCTGCATTCAGTTTCAGCAGAATGGCTTCTAGTTTCTTTTGCATGTTGAGGCCCCCTCTCATGTGCTCAGCCCCTCCCCTACTCCCAAGGGTTTCGGCTCCCCCCCACCCCCATCAGGCTGCTTTTACCCTCCTTTGGTCCAGGACCTGCTCCAGCCACCCCCTGTGCTTTCCAGAGCCAGGTGCGCGTGCACCCCACCCCCTGTGCACGTTTTTGGGCAGGATTTGGATTGACTGTGTATTGACTATCCCGAGGGCAGTCTCTGCTGGTAGGAGCTTGGTAGTGTATGGGGGTTCCGCCCCAGGCACCTGGGAGTCCTCGAAACGGAGGTGATATAGGGGCTCAGAAGGCTATCATCCAGCACCTTGAAGGAGCCGAGTAAAGAGCTCCAAGCTGTGGCTGAGAAAGCAGGAGGGTTGGGGGAAGAATGGGAAAAACGTCGCTGTGGGAGGACAGGTGCAGTCGGAGCGGCATCCTGGGCAAGCAGAGGTTGCAGGGAAAAGAGGTTGCAGGGAAAAGAGGACAGCATCACACAAGGAGTTCTCCGTTGCTTAACCGCGCTTAGTGCGCTGGGCAGCCTATTTTCTCCATTCCTGGGTGTACTAACGAGGGTCTAATAATTAGTATTATGTACCCCTTGAGCTAGGTCCGAAGATTTCCCGGTTCCTCCGGGGGATCTGTATAGCCATTACCTGTCCCCAAATGGGCCACCCTCTTGCTCACAGGCAGCGCCCCTCAGGAAACGAGTGGAACACCAGATGAGTCTTCAAGGAGAAAGCTTTTTGAGGGGTCCTCCATGGGTTCTTCTCCTATATCAGTCTTGTTTCTTGAGGGAGGGTCACGCCCCGTGGGTGGCAAGGATGTGAAGGATATTGTAACACATGGGGAGCCCAGGGCCCGTCTCTCGGTCTTTGCTCTCTTGTTGGCCTCAGTGATCGCTTCGTGGTTCCCGTGTTCCCTGTGAATTTGTTGTCACCGCCTCCATGGTGGGGAGCCCAGGTGGAGAAGAGATCAGATGCCAGAGAGCAGGGATTCTGGGGGGAGGTGTCCTAGAACACTCCTTCCCTAAACACATTCCACATTCCCTGGGTGTCCCCGCCTGCGGTGATTTCTGACGCTGCTGACTTGAGGGCCAGCGTACTCGGCACTAAATCTTGCTTCGCGTCTTATTAAAGAGCTGCTCACCATAAAACTGTTATGTTAGCTCGGAATGGTTTGCTCTCGGCGCCTCCCGGCCCTCCTGGCCTCCATGCCGAGGGGACAGCCTTCAGCCTAGAGCATTCTTGCTGCTGTCACCAGCTGTTACCACCACTGCTAGGGACGCGGAGGTGGCTGCTACTTCCTAGACTCTGGGGGAAGGGGGGCCTTACCTGTAGTGAACCCTTGGTTCTGTTCTGGTACCTTTGGATCCGCATTTGGGCATTTCCTCGTGGGTGGCAGGGAGGGGCCCTGCTGCTGTCCCAGTGGGTACAGTCCACCTGCTGGGAAGAGAGGCAGGCATCACAGATGGTTCAAATACCGGATTCGCCATTTAGGAGCTGTGTGACTTTGGTACCTTGCCTGACCACTCTGTTCCTCAGTTTCCTGTCCTCTGGAAATAATAAATAACAGCATAGGTCTTACGGTGTTGTGAGGCCCCAATAAACTAAAAATGCAGAGGGCCTAGCACAGTGTTGTTACAGAGGAGGTCATCACGTGTTACCTGTTGTTACTTCCGTCACCGTGGTCACGGACCCTCGGACACAGTGGTCTGAAGCCGAGAGACCTGGCATTGAACTTGCAGCTCTGCTTCCTGCTGCAGGTGTCACTTTGGGCTTTCTGACTGGCCTCCTGCATCCCAGGGAAATCAAACCATTTGTCTCTGGTTTTCCTCTGGGCTCGACTGACCCGGTAGCTGGCACGCAGCAGAGTGCCTGGCCCACGGTAGGTGACACTTTCACCGGCGTGTTTTCTGCGAGCTTCTGCTGTCCACCAGACTGTGCGTGCGTGGCTGGGGATCCAGTGATTCAAAGACACACGGTCTCTGGTTTGAAGCAGCCTACTGTTCCCTGAGAACACAGATGTGACCAGAGAGGATTTTGTACAAAGAGATAATTGCTCAAGTGGGAAGCTGGAGTGAAGGGCAGTGGCAGAACGCATTGAGGACGAGCTAACTTCTGCCTGTGGGAACCACCTGCTTCCCATGGATGGGTGTTAAAGGGGACTCGAGATGGGAGTGGGGCTGACCCCTGTAAGGAGACGGTGGAGGCCGGGTGGTAGGGAATAGCACAGGTGCTTTGCTAAAGGATGAGGGCAAAGGATGGGAGCAGGGAGAGGAGCCAGGGCCAGTTTGGTCTGTATATCTCTTGGGGTTGAGTTTCTTCATCTTCAATATCTCACCATCCCTTTCCCAAGGAATACTGTTTGCGCAGCCCTACCAATATGGACATAAATAATTTTCGTTATATTATTTGCATGTGCAGGGCACCTGGGTGGCTCACTCAGTTAAGCGTCCTACTCTTGATTTTGGCTCGGGTCATGACCTCAGAGCCATGAGATCAAGCCCCGAGTCAGCACCATGCTCAGCACGAAGCCTGCTTAAGATTCTCTCTCCCTCTGCTACTCCCCCTGCTTGGGCTCTCTCTCTCTCTCTCTCACATGTAAATAAAATATTTACATGTGCAACTTGGTACAACCTCTGTGTAGAAGTAGCTTGAAAGAACTCGAGTAAAAGCACAACAGATTTATATATTTCCAACACAACTGCGACGTGAACAAAAATCAATAAAAATTATCAACCTGATTTCTGATTTTATTTATTTAGTTTAAAGGAGTTTATTTATTTATTTGACAGACAGAGAACACAAGTAGGCAGAGAGGCAGGCAGAGAAAGAGGGAGGAAGCAGGCTCCCTGCCGAGCAGAGAGCCTGATGTGGGGCTTGATCCCAGGACCCCAGGATCATGACCTAAGCCAAAGGCAGAGGCTTAACCCACTGAGCCACCCAGGTGCCCCTGATTTCTGATTTTAATATGTCGGGGGATGCGGTGTCCTTTTCCCAGCATGGTCATGGATCGCATCACTGTGGCTTGGCCCTAGGAATACCTGTGTGCCACTTGCCGGTCATTTTGACTGGTTACTTTCCTCCATTCTCCCCCAGAGAGCCCCCGATCCGCTCTGCACCTTGCTCATGGCCTCTGTGTTGTGTAACTGTATCATGTACCTCTCTGGTCTTGCTCTGCCCCTCTCCTTAGCCCAGAGACGGCTCCAGTAGTGGAAATCCATATTCTAGCACGTGCTTAAATTGTCCTTCTGTATGCCAGGTAGCATCCTGAGAACTTGATGTAGTCTGATTTAATCTCTACCACGTTTCTTTGAGGTGTAGGTATTATTAGTATTCCTATTTGGCAGTAAGAAGATGAAGCATAGAAAGTTTCAGTCCCAGGCTGAAAGTTGGTTACACATGTAACACACTGCAGAGCTGGGGTTTGAACCTGGGTAGTCTTGGCCCGGAACCCTTTGCTCCAAATAGCTACACATTGGAGTGGACTTTTCCACTCCTCTTTTAATAGCTTGTAACTAATGACCCCTTCCTGCTAGTTTCTGCGTGTGTTTAGGGGTTGACAACTTGCTAAAATTTAGTATTCAGAGCAATGCCACCAAATAGCAATGCTATTTGACAACTTCAGATATAAATCTACCTTAAAGATGTACAAGTACAAATTATGCAATTTGACTTTTGAGTGCTTTTCCAGCAAAATAAATAACGAAGTGTGTTGCAACTGGCAGGTATAGTACATTAAACTGAGTGCAATTAAAACACTGGGATATTTTTAAATTAACAAGAAAAAAGTAAGTGGCAAAATGAAGAAATCAGAATCTGTCTTTGTAGCCTCTGCCAGCTGATCTAACTGTGGGGGGGCTGACTGCACAGGGTATTAGTAACATTTATGCTCTGGATTTCAAGTGCAATGATAGTCACATTTAACACAAAGAGCACTTTGATTTCGCTTCTGCGTAACAGGCAGATGACATTTCCAACAACATCATCTTTTCAGTCTTTTTTTGAAAGCAGTTGACAAGAGGGTATTCTGAGAAGACATCTGAGTTGAAATAATGACTTGCCTTCTGGGTAATGTCTCAATGAGACATCTGAAAGTCAGGATTCTCTTTGCTAGACACAAGAAGAATCTGTATCTTTCACACTCATGGGTGGGCTTTGCCCTTTCCAAAAGCCAGGAGTCTGTTCATTGGGAACCAGGAGGATTGCACAACTGTTCAGGTTTTTTTCATGCCCCCCCCCCCCCCCCCCCCCCGCGAAGGCTGGCTATGGGTGGGGTAAGAACTACTGTCAGCCAGCAGTTACTGTAGAACCACATCAACCTGTGTTTATTAAAAGTCTCTGGTGGCCTCACCCTCAGTTCTGGGGTCCGAAGGGTGCAGGTAAGACACTGCAGATTTACTTTGTTCTAAACATACCTGAACTAGTGAATTCACCTGTTTCCCTAGAGTAGTCATCTGCTCACTGCACTCCAGAGTCTCCACTATCCTTTAGCAGGGTTCAGAGACTCCGTGGAAATCCCAGTTTCTGAAGGTGGGTGCGTGGCCTGCAGCACATTGTTCTGGGTGGCCCAAATGGGGACAATGAACAGCTTTAGAGTGGAATGTAATTTCTGGATTTTGGGGTCCCCGTATTTTAGTTCACTAGGGCTGCCAAAAGAAAAGAGCACACCGCAATTGGCTTAAACAACAGAATTCCCTTAAGGTTTCAGGAGGCCGGAAGGGCAACGTCAGGGTGTTGGCAGGGCCATTTTCTCTCTTGGCTTATGGCAGCCTGACCCCAGTCTTTGTGTGGCATTCTCTTTGTGTATTTCCAAATTTCTCATTGGATAAGGACACCAGTCATATTGGGTCAGGGGTCTTCTCTCCTCCTGTATGACCTAATGATATAACTAATTACATCCACAGCTATCCTATTTTCAAATAAGGTCACCTTCTGAGGAACTAGGGCTTAGTACTTTGACATGCAAATTTGGGTGGGGTTGGGGACACAGGTCGACCCATACCACCCTGTACACCAGCAAAGGGGCTGGCACATAGATCAGTTCATCCATCCATTGTCCATTCATTGCATATTTGGCTACGTACTTTATGTCAGGCACTGTTGTAGACCCTGGAGATAAGAACATCAGCAAAACAGATTGCTTGATCTCAGGAAGCTCCTATGTTAATTGGGGGAGATAGATCTTAAATTAAAAGAAAGGTCAAGCAGTGGTAAGTGCTTTGAGGCAAAATGGGAAGACAGATAACCAGTGATGCGTGCCACAGGCAGCTGTTTGAGATGGGGTGGTCAAGGCAGGTGTCTCAGAGCTGGTAGCATTCGGGCCAAAACCTCTCTGAGCTATGAGGAGATCCGGAGAAATTGTGTTCTGGACAGAGGTGACGTGCTCGGTTGTAGGTTAAGTAGGACCCGTCGCTGGGGTTCATTTAAAAGGTATTTGGGGACGGGGCTTACTTTTGAAACATGCTGCAGGTTTTGGGGAGTGTATTCTGATGCATAAGAAGGAGAAACATGAGGGAAGAGCAGTTGGGTTAAGCACCTGGTAGAATCCTTAGAATCTTCTGTCGCCTTTGATCTGAACGTTGCCTGGAAAGCCATTTCTGAGGCCCCATCCCTGTTTGAATCTTAGTTTCGTGGGGTTTCAAACAAACTCCAGGTCTTTTCAGACCTTCCTCCCATCTGTTGCAGCGACGAGCCTCTTCTTTCAACATTCAGCCCTCTGTTGAGTCACCCCTTGAATATATCTCTTTATATTTATTTAGACCCCCTGCTCCATTGCTCGACAAGCAACTCCTGAACCCAGCTCATTGGTGCATGGAGATCCTTTACTCCTCTCCTTTTTCTCTCTGCCCAGCGGCCTTTGTATCCTTCCTTAAGTGTTTCGTGCCCTAAGTCCGAAGTTCTGAAGGCCGTGACTCTATGATGGAACCATCTGGAAGGTTCTGTAGAAGGCTGATTCTCAGATTCCAACCATCTCAGCTCTGCAGTTTTGTGGTTGCTTTTAAGAACCACTGCCCTGAAGCATTGATACTATTCCCCCATTGGTCAGTTCTTTTATTAGAGCAACATCAAGCAAAGGGATCAATGGGCATGTCCCCCTCTCTTCCCACTACAGTGTCTCGGGTATCACGAGGCAGGGCCGTCTCGGGCGGGCCTCGTCCTCGTGGGGATTGGAGGGGTTCTGTCTCCTGGTGCACTCCGCTCCGGGCTGTGAGGCCACATCACAGGATGACCGTGCTCTCCTCAGATCTGAGCACATCATTCAGAAATGCAGAGAGATCTGGGTCAGCTCGGAGAAGCAGAGAGGAGAATGAGCCAGTTCTGGGGCTGGTGCTAAAAACAGAACTTGAGCAGGAATTTTATTTTCTCGTCACTTAAGGGACCGTTCGGACCGAGAAATCAAAGGAAATGAGCTTGCCTGGTCGGGGTCTCCACACTGAAATCTCCCGTCAAGCAGCGAATTCCGTGGAATGCCTGCTGTCCCTCCTCCCCCGAGGCCTTGTGCACACATCCGCGGGATCGTCTGTGCTGAGTTTTTCATGTGCGTTCAGACAGTCCTTGCACCGACTAGCAACTCCTCTTAGAATCTCCTGCCAGCGTCTCTAAATCAAACAGGAGGCCCTTATTTCCGTTCTTGTTGCCCCCTCAATGCCGCCCTTCGTGGAGATAAAAAGCAGCTTCCCACAATTGTTTAATAAATTATTCCTTTACATAAAATATGAACAGCCGCCCCCTTTGTGTTTTTGGAGTTTTGCATATTGGGTTTCTCATCTATAGGATTATTTTTATCGCTCTCATTTGGCCTCCCTCCAAGTCCGGCGGATTCTTCCTAAACTGAGTAAACACGTCCCTCTTCCCTTGAAGTAAATTTTTAATTCCAGCCTGGCTTTGGGCTCCGCCCCAGTCTGGGTGCCGGTCCTCTCTGATCGCAGGTCCCAGGCATCCTTGCTGTGGCGTGAGGCGAGTCGAGGGCTCTGCCTGTCTCTCCGAACGCTGGCTTCCACCTGTGGCTCTGGCGTCCCACGTGTGTTTGGGACCGCAGGCCTGCTCCGTGCCCGGCCACGGCTGGTTGGAAGAAGTGAATGAGGTTCTGAACCACTCCTGCTTCACCCCCGTGCTGGCTGGTGAGCCAGCTGGACGCTCCATCCCCAGAATTCAGACAGACAGACTGGCATTAGGTGTGGGTCTGGAGCAGGAGGGGCTGGCGTCGGGGTGGGGTTCCACTCTGGCAGGTGCATCTGTGACCGTGGGCACCTGTGAGCCGGCAGCAGCCGGCAGTCGGTGGAGCAGGGGAACCATGCGCACTCCCCGAGGAGAGCACAGATGAGGTACCCTGAGGCTTCTGATTAGAGATGCAGAGAGATGCGGAGAACTAACTGCCTTGATTTCCGACAGGTTTCCAGTTCCCCCAAGACTCAGAGTACTCTGTTCCTACACAGTTCCCATGTGTCTCTGGTAAACTCTCTTTTTTCAGTCAGGCCAATATAAGTGAGTTTCTGTCTTTGCCCCTGAAAGACTGCAGATTGGATCCCACCGTGTGGTCACATCTTGAGGCCCATTTCCGTATCTTCCCCAGTCCTCTTCCCAGTCGGGTTGTTCCTGAACCCATAAGCAGTTAGCCACAGGGTCTGGTGACAAGCACCTGGACACTAGGAGCCCTGCACGCCTTGACTCTGGCCCTGGCTCTGCCCTGTGCAAACATTGTTTCAGGTCTCTGAACCTCCGTTCCTTTTTTGGAAAAATTAGGATAAATGACATTTAATTCACAGAAGTAGAGTTTTGTGAAAAATTAAATAAGACCCTGGGGAACATCTAATTTTAATCTCTCTCGTTGTGTGATACCCAAGCTCTGTGTTACTACTCTGAAGGATAGGCGGGAACACCTGTCCTTCGGGGACAGGGGTTGGCATGGAGTGGCCTGCAGGTCAAATCTGGCTCACTCTGTGTTTCTGTAAATAAAGTTTTACTGTAACACAGCTTTATGTACTGTCTGAGGCCACTTCTGAGCCACAAGGGCTCTGTTGAGTTGTTACAACAGGGACTTGTGGCTCAGAAAGCCTAAAATATTTAGTCTCGACCTTCCTATGAAAAGTTTTCCCACCCTTGTTCAGAGATATTACAATCTCCATGGGAATTCATAAAATAGCTTTCTAATATTCATGTTGTATATTGTAGACTTTAGCTTTTTAATTTTATTATGCAGTTCTGGTCTTTGATACATATTTTGGCTTTTCACTTGCCTAGTACATTTTATACTATTCTCCCTTTTCCTTCACTGTCTTTCTAAACCACTTTTAGATAGGTAGCAATTGTTTTCTTTTGATCTACAAATATATGATGTGCACATTTTACCCACTGGACATACTCTCTTATATGCAAAGAACTACATATGAACAGTGACCTCTCTCCAAGGATTCTCCCACCTGTAAGTGGCTGGTCCTTACACCTCTGGTTTCCTTTCCAGGATCTGGTTTCTTTTGGGGAACCTCAGAGCTGTGACCTGAGTTTCTCAATAAGTATAGTGAGTAGTGAAATCTTTATGAGCCACTTTTTGATGTTTTATGCAAAAATATCCTTTGTTACCAAAGTATCACCCTACAACTTCTACTGCTGGTGTCTATAATACATAAAAACATAAAACGGTCTTTTGGAATAAGAATTGACATAAGCATTAAAAAACAAAAACAAAACCCTAAGACACCAGGCTTCCTAAGAGCCAATGGTTTGATGAAAATCTCCTGGATGTTTGAGACAGATCTTTGTCCAAACTCTAGCCCTTTCACAGGCTGAATTCACCAGCTCAGTTCTCTCTAAATCCAAGAGAATATACACTTCAGGAAGGTGTTAGGAGGATTAATTGAGATAACGTATGTAAGACATCAGAGTCATTGCCCTGCATACGATCCTTGTGTATGTGGAGTGGGGTGGAGAAGGGGTGGTCTTGTAGACTTATTCTGAGACCTTGCTGTTAAGTCCCTCCAAGTATGGTCCTGTTGATTCTGGAACTTCCTAGGATCAGAGGTCTTCAGAGAGAATGTTTGCCAAGGCCTTTGGGTCCTGTAGCATCAGGCAGCCCAATGCCTGGAGTCCCCCCTTTGTCCACACTGCTGCACGCACACTGGCCTCTGTCTTGTTTTGGTGTGTGTGTGTGTCCAGTTTTCCAACTGCACAAACCTCTTTTTTAAAAAATTTTATTTATTTATTTGACAGAGATCACAAGTAGGCAGAGAGGCAGGCAGAGAGAGAGGGAAGCAGGCTCCCTGCTGAGCAGAGAGCCCGATGTGGGACTCGATCCCAGGACCCCGGGATCATGACCTGAGCCGAAGGCCTTAACCCTCTGAGCCACCCAGGCACCCCTGCACCAACCTCTTTATCACACAACAGCTTCTACTTTTTTTTCCTTCTGTTTTGGGTGGTATTCTACTCCCATTTTTGCCTGGTTTGGTCTCATTTTTCAGTTCTTGGATCATATCTCACCATGTCAGGCATGACTTTCCTGCACCAATCCAAGTCGGGTTCTACTGTTGTATGAGTTTGTTAAACAAGTAAGGAAATGACGATTCTTTGAGACCTTACTCAGTGCTGGTAGGTATGCTAGGTGCTTTAGATAGAATGGGAATAAAAACCATGTAAGCCGAGTGCATTCTGCCAAGTGAAATAAGCCAGTCGTAAAGAGACAAATTTTGTCTGATTTTGTTGTATGAGGTCCCTAGAGGAGCCGTGTTCATAGAGATGGAAAGTAGTGAGAATGGGGGACTTGTGTGTGGGGACAGAGTTGTGGTTTTGCAAGAAGCGAAGAGTGGCGCATGGCTACACAACAGTCTGGCTGTACGTAAGACCACTGAGCAGTACACTCAGAGATGGCGAACGTGATGCTTTCTGTGTGATGTTTGACCACAACTGAAAGTATCTTAAAAAAAAAAAAAAGAAAGATCCAAGTGGATCAGTTGGAAGGCTGCTGAAGCCATAGGGGAGAAAACCCAGCTGGGAATCTGGCATGTAGGGTTGTTGGCAGGGATGGAGAGAATGGGATTGGCTGGAGAGGTGCCCAAGGAGATGAAACAGCTGGGACCTGGTGGCTGGTTAGCGAGGGGGTGGCTTGGCAGTGGTGGGGGTGTGGCAGTGTTGAGCATGGCTCCTGGGGCTCAGGCTTGCCCATCCAGCGGTGGCAGTTGCCAAGACCAGGGAATCTTGGTTAGAGCCCCTCACAGCACTTAATACTAATCACAACACACTAATCACTAGTCACTTAATACTAATTACAACGAAATAATTAATTGGGCTGCCAGTTGACTTCCTGGGGAACTAGAACTCAGACCCAAATAGAGACCATATCTGCTTTCTTCATGCTGTGTCCCCCGCACCTAGCATGTGGTCTTGCCCACTCTAGGTGCTCCGTGTCCTGTTTGTGAAATGTAAACGATTTGTGCGTTTATCAGATCTACCTGTCCATTAACTGATTTGGTTCTTAGGTTTATTTCTATATCCTTAAGGTTTTAGGGATCAAGAAGTAATACCCCTCTCTTCCATGTCTGAGATGAGACCAGAAGGAGAGGCATGGGACCAAGCACAGAGAGATCAGAATACCACTTTTCGTTAAAACTGTTTGGAGAATGAATGTGTCTCAACCAGGTAGACTTAAATCCTCACCCAAATTAGACAGTCTTAGCAGCAAAGTAATTATTAGGTTCTCTCCCTGGGGACCTGGGGCACAGGCTCTCCATAGGCGGATGGCTCCGGAAAGAACCGTGAAGCCGGTGCAGGCGGAGCATGCACAGGTCCTTCACTCAGCTGTGCTGTACGATGTGGGCTTCTCTTCCCTAGAGAAGGGGAAGGGGCAGGTGCCACGAGAGACCCAGGATTGCTGTCCTGGCCGAGCTCACTCCTTTAGGGACCCTTGTACAGTGAGGTGGAAGGGTCCATGAATACAGGATAGCAGTCCTTGCTGCCATTTTCAGAGCGAGTAGGTTTTCCTGGGGAAGATCTTGGAATTGGCCAACGTCCCTGACTCCCTGACCCCCTGACCATCTGGCCATTTTCTGTCCTGCGTAAGAGAGTGTATATGAGATGCCAGTGGGGTCTTGTTTCCTCTGCTGTGTGCTCATTCTAGGACAGCCTTTACAAAATCTCTCTTCTTTATTGTTCTTCTCTCTGAGACCCGAAGGATAGGGTGATTTTTAATTACTTAATACCCTGCTGTTTTTTGACTTTTGAAACTGCGAGGGAAGTTGGGTTGATGGGGCCCATTTAGCTGCGGGTTGACACAAGTGTTTCTCTGCCTGGGAAGAAATTTTTCTGAAGCATGACATTTTAAATCTTTTTTTTTTTTTTTTAAGATTTTATTTATTTATTTGTCAGAGAGAGAGAGAGAGCGAGCGAGCACAGGCAGAGTGGCAGGCAGAGGCAGAGGGAGAAGCAGGCTCCCTGCTGAGCAAGGAGCCCAATGTGGGACTGGATCCCAGGACGCTGGGATCATGACCTGAGCCGAAGGCAGCCGCTTAACCAACTGAGCCACCCAGGCGTCCCTGAAGCATGACATTTTAAAGGGGAAGTAGCTTCAATGTGAAATGCTTTGGTAAATTTGTTTACAATATTCTTTGGTTTGTTGCAAAAATATATCACACGTGCACATAGACATAGTCAGCATTCTTTAAAATCCTAGCTGAGGCTTTAGAGAAATGACAAGGCACATTGTTTCGGCATGCTGAATGTATCAGACACTATGGGTGAACCAGGTGAACCGTGTCAGAGTTCACCCGATAGCTCTTTCTCTTTGAATCCAAAAGTTGTTTTAGGGATTAGAGGAATAAGCAAGCGGGAGTTTTGGCACCAGTGTAGAATGACGAGAAGGGGATATTCATAGCCTGCCCTGCGAGAGGTTCAGAGAGAACTTTGGTTCTCTGTAGGTTGACTAATTATAGAATATGAAACCCACATAGAAATGCTAGATACGGTAACTTCTGTGTGTAAAAGCATTTTACATTTTACAGTGTGATTTTACTTGGGTTCAGTCGATTAAGTGAAATTGCAAGCCCCAGTCTGCAGAGACTTTAATGATCGCTTTCCTTGGAACTGGTCTGACCCTCAGCAGACCTCACTCCTCAGTGTGGACGCAACTGTGTGGTGCCCACGTGATGAGCTGTGAAGTGCAGGTGTTCTGAGAACTGGGGAGAGTCCACAAAAACTCAGGTGGTATTATGTACTGTGCAGCGGGGATGTTGGAATCTCTTGTGGGTCCCACTGGCGTCCGAATGAAGGCCAGGTTCTAGCACGTACCTCCAAGGCCCTCTGTGATCTGCCCCATCTGTCTTTCCAGCATCTTCCTTCCCTGCCTCCCACCCCTTGCCGTCGGTGCCTTAGTCATATGAAAATCTTTTCTGTCCATTATAAGCTTCGGTCCCTTTGATCTCTCAACCACAGGTTCCCACATTTTCTCATTTTCTGGGGCCCTTGGTGTCACCTTACCCACAGGCCGAATGAAATACCGAGCTGTTCAATTGGTTGGTCGTTTCCTAACAATTGAGTAGCTGTGTGAAAAAAGGACACACTTAAAGGGAAGGGAGATTTCACTCTTAAACAGTTACTCGCTTAAGGGATGCGTAACTTCTCAAACCTGGGAAACGGACTGGATACCCACCGCACGTTGCTTTCCGTGCAGTCAGTGCTTTTGATTGTAGCAAATTCTGAAAACCCAGCTTTGCCGGAACTCTGGAATGTGGTACAGCCCAATGTTGAAACGGTGGACTACCTTGAGCTAGCAGTTCAGGCGGTGCCCGGCAGATACTGAGAATTGCTAGGCTTCTCCAGAAATTTTAAAATATCCTGGGGTGCCCCTGTGGGGTTTACTGGGGCATCTTGGCACACAGTTTGGGAACTGTAGTTCTCAGCTTTGCCGAATGCTGTTTCCTCTGCTTGAGCACGTCTCCTCTCACTCCAGCTTCTTGGTGGGTCCGTCCTTTAGCTCTCAGCACGGGTGCGATGCCTCCTGTTAAGTTTTCCCTCGATGTTTAAGAGCTGGAAGTTGCTTCTATATGTACCACCTTTAGGACACTGCCCTTGATCCTACCACTTCCTCTCTTTGCAGAGATAAGCATCCTCTCTGTAGTTCAGCTTTACTTCTCTTTCCCCCTGGGCTCTGAGTTCCTCAAGAGAAAGGGTCTGGAGAGGGGCTATCCTAGTGCAGATGCTTTATAAATGTGTGAAATGAGTGAGTAACTTACTGGCTCTTGTTCCAATGAGCTTGTAGACTGGGGGAAGTCACCGCTCCAGACAGGCAAGGGTTGACGGCGACAGCGCTCCTGTCATTTGTACGACGCCTTCTACAAAAGCCTGGCCGTAGTGACATGCAGTGTCTCTTGCCCTCCATGACCCCATCTGCTCCTTGGCTGCAGACTGCAGCCCTACAGGCACGTGGCCTCGTGAATTAAAATACAAATCACAGCGGAGATCAGCTTGACACTTTTGCATTTATTCACGTTGCCAGACGTTGACCCCGGTGCATATCTTCTTGGCTCGGAAATGGGAGGTATAACTTGCTTCAGATGTGTGTGTTGTTTCCTTTGGAGGGAACTAGATGACAGCGCCTGTTGGCTCCAACTCCCGGCAGAATGTAGCATTACAGGAAATAGAGTTGTGCTGCCGTCACTGAATATAGGGGTGGTGGGGGCTTGGGGACGGTGGCCCAGCTCCCGTCGGAGGGCGCACAGCATGAGTTTTACACCAGAGCAGGCGGAAAGGTCTCTGCAGGCCTCAGCTAGCAGATGGTGGTCACCCAGGTGCACACTGGCCCTGTGTATTTCTGCTGTCTGTTCTGGAACTAACATGATTCATATCAAGGAAGAAGGGTGACCGTTTCCTGTTCCAGGCGAAAATAACTCAGGGGGATTTTGAGAGCTCTGGGGACGCATGGTTTGTCTTCAGTTCTGTCTTCTCCTTAGAATATGAGGACATGAATGCTGTAATCTACCAGAGGGCTGCTTTTACTGCTAAATTAAAGAACATAAGTGAACAATATCTAATCACAGTACTAGTAATCACAATGAGCTCCTATGTGTCTCCCCTTAAGAACACCATCAGAGTCCCTGCTCACCTAGGCCTTTCCCGTAGGCATTTTTTCGAGCTAGCCACAGAAGGTGGACAGAAAAGTTTGTTTCCTGTCATTTGAGGCTTAGGGGTGTTAAATTACTTGCCCAAGGTCAGCACAGCTGATAACCCTTTTCTGTTCCCTTCTCTGTTAAGGCTCAGTTGCTGCAAGGGGAGACTTTTCTCACTTCTGCTGTAACCATGCAGGCCTTTGAAGATCTTGGAAGCAGCCTGAGGCTTCCGTACTCAAGGTCTGCTGAAATGTTTCATGTGGAAGGACAAGGTCGGCTGAGGGGATGGCATAGATGCTCCAAGTCGACTCTTGCGACCTTTCTTTATTGCAAGTAAAGATCGCTTTTGGTGCACCTTTTCATTCTATTAAATGCTATTGCTACTTCCCAAAGGCATAAAGGTGATAGGAAGCAGCAAAGTATGCACGAGAAGCAGTCTCAGGGAATGTGAACCAGCTTTTCTGGTCCTGCTCCTGACATTTCCAGTCATGGGCCTGTGAACCTTTGGACCTCACTTGGCTCCTGGAGAGCAGGAGCGGCCAGTTGCTTCTCCACCTGCATCTGTTCCCATGAAAGACCAAGGGATCATGACCAAAGATCCCCACTGCTTGGACCTCAGTCTCATGGGGCTCTATCAGTATAAAGGAGTTTTCTATATATATATATATATATATATATATATATATATTTTTTTTTTTTTTTTTTTTTTTTTTTTTTTTTACCAGAAGCACCTCATGGTTATTTCAAAGCCTGCCCCCATAGTTAAGAGGAACAGTGACCCTGACCCCCTATAAGATAAATAGTAAGAAGAACTTGAACCAAGCCCTTATCTCCTGCCTGGCCTGGGAAGCAAAGTGCCTCCTGGGAAATCTCTCATTCTTCCCAGCAGGTACCCCAAGGCAAGAGCTCAGTGGGAGATTTCTTCATGCACCTCCATTGAAGAACACACCCAGTATCCAAGCATGCCTCCGTTCCCTCTGGACGAGTACTGTTGGTTGCCCTCTGCAGGCTCGGTCTCCTGGCTATCCACCTGCTTTCTAGAACTGTTCAGCATTTGCTTCCGCCAGTTGGATATTGTGCTTAGCAAAAATCATTGTAGTCTGTGTCCCAGTCTGTTATGGTGTATCTTTATCATATAATTAAATGATACAATTGAATTATTACAGAAGGCAGTGAAATAGGAGGGCAGGAGGATGTGTGTCTATAGACGACACGTAAGTTGTATATCTTGGAACCATGACGTCAAGGATTTGAAATTGCCATAAAAGCCGCTGTCAGATAGAAGCAAGACCACTAAGACAAAAGGGGAAAAGATAAAAATATGAAAGGAATTCTGCGCTCCAGTGACTTCACAAATGTGTTTTACGTCCCCCCTGTATTTTAAAGATACCCCGGTTGACTATCCCAGTCGGAAGCCTTTGACAATTGCTCTGTGATTTAAGCAACAAAGGTTTGGTGCCTTTTCAGACAGTGGGCATGTTCTTCCAGAAGAGGTCTTAGTCCTCTGTCAAAAGATGGTCAAAATGTGGGGCACCTGGGTGGCTCAGTCTGTGAAGCGTCCGCCTTTGGCTCAGGTCATGATCCCAGAGTCCCGGGATCAAGCCCCATGTCCGGCTCACGGGGAGTCTGCTTCTCCTTCTACCTCTTCCCCTGCTCATGCTTTCTCTCTCTCAATAAGTAAAATCTCTTTAAAAAAAAAAAAAAAAGGTCAAATGAATGAATGTTCATAGTAGGTACATACCTCGATGATGCTGGGTAAGAGGGTTCCTACAGAATCTTTACACCCATTTTACAGATGGGGGTACTGAAGTGCTAAGAGGGTCACAGGCTTAATTAACCAAGGATGAAGAGACCCAGAGTTGATCATTTATACTGTTTTATTTTTTTTTTAATCCTGTTATCTATTTCTGCCTTTAGAATGTCATGGGTGTAATTTTAGACACCCTATAAATTTAGACAGCCCCAGCGGCATCCTTATTACAATCAAGTCGTGGCGCCTAGAAATGGCATTGGTATTTTGAAGTCTGATTTTTCAAGCCACGCTAAGGACAGTGTCCTCACTATGCTCCTGGGACCGATGGCTTTTCTCCGTATGGCATCCTTTCCTCTGGGAGGAGAGCCGTGTTCAGTAACTTCTGTCCTCCTCCGCAAGCCAAGACAAATGTCATAACAGAGATAAGCCATCAGAGACTTGGAATTTGATGCTATTTGCCTTTAC
>PISX010014942.1:0-51378 GCA_004024625.1 Mellivora capensis | reverse complement strand
GGAGTACATGACTGACAAGTTGCCTTGCTGACATGTCATGTAGCAGAAGTGTAGCTCAAGGGCCTGCCTTGTACTTGTGATATGACATGAAGAGATGGTAGTTAAGCTATAATTTGCAGGGTGTGATTTTAGTTGCCATGTTGAAAATATTTCTAAAGATAGAAGATGAACAAGTGTCTTGTAACAGATATAAAGTGCCACTAGAAAGCTGAGTAGCTGAAATAATACTGTGAAGGAGAAAGAATTGCTCTCTTCCTCCAAAAAACAAAAACAAAACAAAACACAAGTTCTTACTGGTGTAAGGTGGTATCTCAATGTGGTTTTAATTCGAATCTCCCTAATGGCTAGTGATGATGAACATTTTTTCATATGTGTGATAGCCATTTGCATGTCTTCATTGGAGGAGTGTCTGTTCATATCTTCTGCCCATTTTTTGATATGATTATCTGTTTTGTGTGTGTTGAGTTTGAGAAGTTCTTTATAGGTGTTGGATATCAGCCCTTTGTGTGTACTGTCATTTGCAAACATCTTCTCCCATTCCGTGGGTTGCCTCTTTGTTTTGTTGACCATTTCCTTTGCTGTGCAGAAGCTTTTGATCTTGATGAAGTCCCAAAAGTTCATTTTCGCTTTTGTTTCCTTTGCCTTTGGAGACATATCTTGAAAGAAGTTGCTGTGGCTGATATCAAAGAGGCTACTGCCTATGTTCTCCTCTAGGATTCTGATGGATTCCTGTCTCACATTGAGGTCTTTTATCCATTTTGAGTTTATCTTTGTGTACAGTGTAAGAGAATGGCCGAGTTTCATTCTTCTACATATAGCTGTCCAATTTTCCCAGCACCATTTATTGAAGAGACTGTCTTTTTTCCACTGTATATTTTTTCCTGCTTTGTTGAAGATTATTTGACCATAGAGTTGAGGGTCCATATCTGGGCTCTCTATTCTGTTGAGATACCACCTTACACCAGTTAGAATGGCCAAAATTAGCAAGACAGGAAACAACATGTGTTGGAGAGGATGTGGAGAAAGGGGAACCCTCTTACACTGTTGGTGGGAATGCAAATTGGTGAAGCCACTTTGGAGAACAGTGTGGAGGTTCCTCAAGAAGTTAAAAATAGAGCTTCCCTGTGACCCTGCAATTGCGCTACTGGGTATTTACCCCAAAGATACAGATGTGGTGAAAAGAAGGGCCATCTGTACCCCAATGTTTATAGCAGCAATGGCCACAGTTGCCAAGCTGTGGAAAGAACCAAGATGCCCTTCAACGGATGAATGGATAAGGAAGATGTGGTCCATATACACTATGGAGTATTATGCCTCCATCAGAAAGGATGAATACCCAACTTTTGTTGCAACATGGACGGGACTGAAAGAGATTATGCTGAGTGAAATAAGTCAAGCAGAGAGAGTCAATTATCATATGGTTTCACTTATTTGAGGAGCGTAACAAATAACACGGAGGACATGGGGAGATGGAGAGGAGAAGGGAGTTGAGGGAAATTGGAGGGGGACATGAACCATGAGAGACTATGGACTCTGAAAAACAACCTGAGGGTTTTGAAGGGACGGGGGGTGGGAGGTTGGGGGAGCCAGGTGATGGGTATTATGGAGGGCACGCATTGCATGGAGCACTGGGTATGGTGCAAAAACTATGAATTCTGTTACGCTGAAAAGAAATTTAAAAAATGGGAAAAAAAAACAAAACACAACTTCTAGGGAGAGGAACAGTTGGAGATAGAAAAGATGACATCCCTAGTAGGCCAAAACCATTGGATTATTATCCATGTATGTATAACAGGTGATGGTTTTTCCAGAACCTAGTAATGGGAAGTGGTTGAGAGGAAAGGAATCCATGGATGGTTAACCTGAGGATCAGAGAGTCATCTCTTAGAGATAGATGAATGACTTAGGACCAGACCAGCATTTTGCCAACTGGTGTCTGATAGAACACTATTTCATGGGAAATAATATTAAGAGTTGCAATTTTACAAATGTTCCAGGTTCAAATTAAACAAGTATATTTTTTCTCTGAGGAAGCTATCACACAATGTTTCTTCAAGAGGGAGAAAAGGTATTTTTCAAATATAATAATGAAAGGACATTTGTAGCATCTCCCAGAACTTGCATTGTATGGACTGATGTTTGAGATGCTGATTTAGATGATTGTTGATATTTGAGCTATGAAACTGGCAAGCAGATAAAGGCAAAAGGAAGGCAAGAACTTCTGACCCATGAGGATCCATACAGATAAGTGGAGAGCAGCAATGTAACTTGATAGAGTGGTCTATTCACTCCAGGGCTCCAGGAGTAGAGAGGACAGGTTAGAGAAAGACTGAACCTCTGAAGACAGTTCTCAGGCTATAGCCAGGGTTCTAGTGAAATGAGATTTAGGATTGAATTCTCCATCTCTGAACTAGACAAAGAATCCAAGAAAGAGAATAAGAAGAGTACAATGAGCCACCATGTCAGAGATAAGTAGTATAACTCCCAATCTGTAGTGTCCTACCCAGCTTGCATCTCTGGCCCACCAAAGAGCCTATCTATCAATAGAAGATTAAATACCTCTTCTCTACTAAATTATAGAACACAAGTAAACAGCATGTATCCTGCCCTGTTTTTAATTCAGAAAACAGAGAAAATCTTTCTGTGCCTCTGTGCATCAGTAGATAAAGCTATGGAAAGCTGGGCAAGCCCACCTAAGGAGAATTTAGGAAGGGGTTGACAACAGAAGTTCTTGGTGTGACATGGGTTGATGAGGTTCCATGATTTTTAAATGCCCACGTTGTGAATTAGAAAGCTCATTCAGACCTCTCTCTTTGATCATGTATTTATCTAAAAGCCATTTGGAGTCATGATGATACTCACTGTGCTGAGGGCCCAGCACTTGAAAATTTAAAAAGAATAATTAATGTGCTTCCAATTCCAAGCTGATAAGACCTGTCATCTGGAAATAATAAACTATAAAGCAAAGTTAAGTAAGAGGCAAAAAAAAAAAAAAAAAGGAGAAATGTGTAGGATCCTGATGGTAAAGAGACTGATGTGGGCACTGTCTGCAACTTCAACCCAGTGTGAGTGCCAGACTTCTCAAAATGATATATTTATGAAACTGCCTTCCCAAAGCAAAAATCTTCACTTTGATACCACTTAAAAAGAATAGAAACCCTGCTTTAAAACATTACTCATGGGACGCCTGGGTGGCTCAGTTGGTTAAGCGGCTGCCTTCAGCTCAGGTCATGATCCCAGCGTCCTGGGATTGAGTCCCACATCGGGCTTCTTGCTCAGCGGGGAGCCTGCTTCTCCCTCTGCCTCTGTCTGCCTGTGCTTGCTTTCTCTCCCTCTCTCTCTGACAAATAAATAAATTTTAAAAAATTTAAAACATTACTCATGTGATTATTGACGAGATATAATGACCAAAGTCCCTAGTATAAAATTATGGCAGTTCATAGTCAGTGCTTTGGGTACATTTTTTAATGACACACTGAGTTCTGAGCACTGAGGGTGTAAGCTGTTGTTCTCAAGAAATTTAGAGTTTAGGGTGCCTGGGTGGCTCAGATGGTTGAGCGTCTGCCTTTGACTCAGGTCATGATCCCAGGGTCCTAGGATTGATTCCCGCATCGGGCTCCCTGTTCAGTGGGGAGCCTGCTTCTCCCTCTCCCTCTACTGCTCCCCCTGCTTGTGCTCTCTCTCTCTCTCAAATAAATAAATAAAATCTTTAAAAAAAAAGAAATTTAGAGTTTAACAAATTAAAAAGAGCACTGTTTTGAGATACCCAAAAAGATGTTCAACATCATTCATCATCGGGGAAATACAAATCAAAACTACAACGAAATATCACCCCACGCCTGTCAGAATGGCTAAAAATAACAACACAGTAAACAAGTGTTTGTGAGGATGCAGAGAAATGGGACACTCTTACACTGCTGGTGGGAATGCAAACTGGTGCAGCCACTCTGGAGAACAGCATGAGGGTTCCTCAAAATGCTAAAAATAGAGCTACCCTACCACCCAGCAATTGAACTACTAGGCATTTATCCAAAGGCTACAAAAATACAGATTCGAAGGGGCACATGCACTTGAATGTTTTTAGCAGCATTATCAACAATAGACAAATGATGGAAGGAGCCCCAATTTCCATTTACTGATGAGTGGATAAAGAAGATGTGGGATGGATATATCTATCTATCTATGGATATATCCATAGATAGATAGATAGATATATGATGTATCCATCATATATATCCATCATATATATATATATATATATATATGATGGAATATTCCTCAGCTCTCAAAAAGAATGAAATCTTGCCATTTGCAATGACATGGATGGAACTAGAGGGTATTATACTAAGCAAAATAAGTCAGAGAAAGACAAATACCATATGATTTCACTCATATGTGGAATTTAAGAAACAAAACAGGTGAACTTGGGGCAAAAAAGAGGCAAACCAAGAAATGGTTTCATAACTATAAAGAACAAACTGAGGGTTACTACAGGGGAGGCAGATGGTTGGGTGGGGGGGTGGTTAAATGTGTGATGGGCATTAAGGAGGGCACTTGTGATGAGCACTAGGTATTGTATGTAAGTGATGAGTCACTAAATTCTGCACCTGAAACTGATAGTACACTGTATGTTAACTGGAATTCAAATAAAAACTTGGGGAAGAAAGAGAACTGTTTTAGAAGAAGAACAACAATAACAACAGAACTATGTACGTGAGACAGAACCAAGTCTTGTTGCTTATGAGACTTACATAGTTCTGTTGTCACGTCACAGCTGCTCGTAGATGCTGCCTTACCAGACAAATAAGGATTGGCAGTCACCTACTTTAGTATTTGTGTAATTAGGATGCTTTCTAGAATCCACTCTTAAATTGATTGACTTATAAACTAATAACATTTACAAATCATTTACTAGGTGTCCAGTACTGTGCTAAATGCTTTATCCGCCTTATATCATTTAATTCTAAAAAAAAAAAAAAAAGTAACTCAGATACTATTGTTATTTTTAGTTTTTACATAGGGAAACAAAATGGTGAAAAGTTAAGCTGATAACCAAAGTCACACAGCTAGGAAGTAGAAAAGGCAGGATTTGAATCAAGGTATTATGAATCCAGATCCCACGCTCTTACTCCCTAAGAAGAATCATCCAGTGTGCAGCAATGAGCCTTACTTTTCTAACTGGTAACTTTGTAGCAAATTAATTTGGCCTGATAGTGTTGCTACTAGACAGAAGAAAACAAAAACCTTTTTTCTACTGAAACCTCCAAATATTCTAACATTTTTGTTAAATGCTAGGCTTCATTCCCAGGTAGGCATAGATCATATTAATTATACTTATCAGTAGGCTAATGATGACTCTAATTATCAAATGTACTAATAACAATGATTCTACACAGCCTTGCTCAGCCAAAATTCCATAAAATCGCCAGTGGAACAAGTTTGTCTAATTTGCCCCAAACTTTAGTTTTTGTTCTGTTCTCTGCTTTCTATCTTAGGCCTCTTGATCCTGTGAGTCATCCCGAGGCTTGAACAAGTCCCTCCCTGGCCTCATTTCCACTCCCCGTTTTCTGTCAGGGCTTTCCTTCACAGCCTCAGAGGGTCTTAGCTGTTCCCTAGCAAAGCCCCTGGCGAAGGAAAAGCTTTCCACCCAAATGCACTTAAAAAATGAAGATGATGCCCTTTGGTGTGCCTGCACTGTTTCTCCAGTAGTGCAGTAAACAACAGTAAGCTTCACATGTTAGGACTTTAGACACAACAGACTCTGTTGTGTCACAAGCCGAGTGTACCAGCGATCTATTTCCTGTGGTGTTTCAAAAAAGCTGTGTGGTTCTCAGCCTAACCCTTCAGTGAATGCTGCCTCCTGGGAGATGGGGGCAGTGGCATTTACTGCTCCATAAAATCATAATGAGGATACGTATCACACCTGATTGTCTCAAGGCAAGGAATTATCAGGGAAATAAAATGGTCTCAGTTGAAGTATTCATGGAGGGAAGGGTGCTTGCTTAGATCCTCCATGAACAGACGCATTGCACAGCTCGTGCTGACGAATAAAAATGTGCCCCGGCTTTGCTCGGTTGGGTAGGCTTCTGGAGCTTCCAGATTATCCTGTCCAGGAAGATGTTCACTATTAACATTCCTGCCTCTCTCATAGCAACAACACACATGTGCCCTGGGTTTCAGAGTAGTAAAGGATTCCCTTTACCAAAACACCACGGCCAATTTTTCTTAATGTGTTTCTGTCATTTCACATGGAATCAGTGATTCCATCTTAACGTAGCCTTGAGATAAGAGAAATGAAAAAGGTTGAGAATGGTGAAGTGAAACCCATAGGACTCTTGTGAAAGTATCATTTATTGTGCCTTTGAAAGAAGGTATTCAGAGCAGGTTGAGAGCTGCCTGAGTTATGTCAGAAGATTGATGATTTATGAGGAGGAATATGCTACCAGATTAAAAGAAAATCACATACTTGAAAACTTCTACCAGTTTGGTATCTCATCTACTCACTAGCAGAAATCTCCATCTGGCCCCCAACATTCTACATCCCAAGCTCCAATGGTTCGATTCCTCTTGAGGGCCTTATTATTGTTCTTGTTCTTCTGCTTTCTAGGCTTTGAGACTATATCAGGATCTATAAGCCATTTCTTAACAGCAGTAGGTATTCAATAATTACTCATTCAGAAGTTGTTGAATCTTTACCACTGTCCCCAGACAACTTACCTCTTACCAGCTACTCGTCCACTGTGGGCTTCCACATTGGTTACTGTAACTGTGTCCTTTCTGTGTTATGTTCCATGTCTCCCAAATTCCAAATTCCAATTTAGAGAAACAGGAAGAAGTTTCTCTACTGGTGTTAAGTCGTGAAATGAGGCTATTAAACATTTTATCACAACAAAACAGCAGCAGGCCTGGTAGACCACAGGCTTCACCTGGGAAGCCTCTGCATGACCCAGCACAAGGCCCAGGGTATGGCTCCCAGCAAGGTTGCAGGTGTCTGAAAAGGCGTGGACTTGCTCCTTGAATCTTGGGTCCACTGCCCCTGCCCAGCTGTTACACTGTAGCCCCTCAGGTAGCATCTGACTTTTTCCTGTATTCACCTCATAGCTATAACCATGCATTCTGCATTTTGAGAATCCCCGGTATGTTTTCTAAACAAGTGAGAGTCCCAGGCATGCTTAGTGAATTTACAGTTAGGAAAGAATGTGGACTTTGTTTGAAGTACATGGTAATGTTCCTGAGTTTTCTTAAACCACCACCACCAACACTTGCTTCCCCGGGCAGAGGCAGTGCAAACGGAGAACAGGGAAGAGAAGAATACTGGGAGAATATGTTATAGTCATCAAGGTAAATCAGATCAGGAAAGCCTACTTTGAAGAAACAAACCCAAATAAAACAACAAAATAAGGTGTGATAATTCTAATGAGACTCTGGCATTACCCATTTTCTCAAAGCCTGATAGAGTAAAAACTTTCTCCATAAAAAAGAGACACTTTTTCCAAAACTCTGTTGGAGCCAAACTGTCTTACATTGATAAGCCTATCAATGATAATTTGATTTATTTCTTCTCATCATGGCCTGAATGCATGTGTACAAGTTATGAGTGTAAGAAAGAAGAAGAATAGATGTAGAGATTTTCCCCCCTGTAGAATAAGTGAACCAAGGCATTCTCTAACTTTTCTGAAAATGTCCTTAAATGTAGTGCAAACAAATCTTCCTTCTCCCCACAGGTTCTTACTGCTCCTCATTTTGTCTTGGGTTATTTCAATCGTCTTATCCAATATCAGCATGTGGTTTAGTTATATTAGTGAATAATTCACATCACAAACAGGGAAATGATTTTGCTGTAAAAGGTGACAACTATACAGTAAGAAAAAACAGTGAGTCTAATTTACCTTTAAAGTCCATGTTAGAGAATTCTCAAGAATGATATCTTAGTAAGAACTGGTATCACATCAGAAGACTGACAAAAATACTAGAGATGAAACTAAGAGTGTATTCAAAACACAGCAAGGTTTCCCCAAAGGTCCCCCAGCTCTTTCCCAACCACTGGAAAAATAATAATAAGGTACAGCAATTTACTGGATCACAGCTGTGAGAGCTGAGCAAGTGATAGAGCTCACTATCACCGATGACGTGAGGGTCCCACCAGGCTCCCTCACACTTTCCCACATGGTTCAGTTCCTGCCATACTCTATACTTCACAGGCTGAGTGTGTGTGTGTGTGTGTGTGTGTGTGTGTGTTCTGTCAATGTCCCCCAAATCATCTTAATCACTTTAAGAGAAAGAATCAATATTTTACATACACACACACAAAAACATTGTTTTGTCAGTAAGGTACTGAATCATATTCCAACCAGTTATTAAATTCTGTTACCACTCATACCATTTCCATCCTTCAAACTCCTGTTCTACTTATTTTGTGTATACATGGGGTGGGGGGAGGTCCGCAGCCTGACAAATCTGGTTTCAGTAGTAGCACTCATATTTTACTGGTGTTCTCTTGGGATAAGTTTGCTTTAAGATAAAGTGTTGCTAGTCTACAGGGATTCTGTAGTCATAACACTATCTGCTTTTACATTTTCTTTCTTATCTCTTTTTGAAGACTGCTCCGAGCATAGTGTAGTTGCTCAGTAAACACCTGTTAAAAGTAAGCTTTCAGTAGGTTGATGGATCAGCGTTTAAAGGACAAACAGCTCTTAGTATCCTGAGGTAGAAAAATTTTACCCTTTTCGAGATTCAGAATTATGCTATTGAACATGGATTTTCAGGGCTCAAATGTTGCTTTGAACCCTTGTGTGTTGAAAACATAGACTTAAGGAGATTTGTCCTTGTCTTCCCCTTACCCCCACCTCCCCGCTCAGCCCACATGTGATTTGAAACAAAATATCCTTTAGACTTGAAGACACCTGAGCAGTGGGAGGGTGCTCACCTTCTTGCCTTCTTAGCACCTGTTCCTGACAGGAAGGTGTTTGCAAAGGCAATTTGGTGCCCTGGCCCTGGCTCACTGTGCAGTTAGAGACAGCACCATCCCCTGGGCTTCAGTAAAGAAGAAAGAGGAGAGAAGCTCCTTTGGAAGGTGGTCCATAAGCCAGTTACTCCCTTTCCTGTAAAGGAGGTTGGGTCTCTCAATAGCCAATCTGACTTATACCTGGGATAGGAAAGAAGAAAAAAAGGACTAGAAATTGAGACAATAATTCTTGTTTTATGTGTTTAATGTTATTCTATGTGACCTTAGCAATTCTTTTAACTTCTATAAGCATCAATTTTTCTTATTTGTTACAAAGAAATAACAATGCATGTTTTGCCTCCCATCAGTAACATTAAATGATCTGTTTTAAAGTGCTTTAAAAAATTGAGTGTGCCATGCAACAGAACAGTATTACTCCAGTGCAGTAGAGGGAGGGAAAAAGAGAATACTGGAAGAATGGACATCTTTTAGGTTAACCTGATAGGGCAATTGTGGTTTAAGTATTTCATACAAATCAAAGTGACGTTACACATGATCATCTTTCAATTAATTATGGAGCAGAGATAATCATATTTTTAATTCACATAATATTGAGATTTTATGCTTTTTCTATAGAGGAATGTTTGGACAAGTGTGACAATGTTGTAAATGAGGATAACATGTGGACTTAAAGTATGTGAGATATAATTAATTCAAAATTATGTAAGCAATAAAATGTTCACCTAATAGGCCATTAAGCTACCAGTAAATGTCATACTGTTTTCATTAGACTTAATACCACAAATTAAAAGCAAAAATTCTTTTTGATATCTTACCTTGCAAGGTCTTAGGTTAGAAAAATCTAGTACATTCAATCCTGCCAGTATTACTCACATAATCAATAAGTATAAAAGGAGGAAGATCTAGAGGCCTTTGGACTCCAGCTGTTAATACCATACCCAGAACAGTCATTTTCCAATTTTGATCTGGGGGAAACCCAGGATTGCTGCTGGAGGTGGAGAAAGAAAAGGAGGGGGATAAAGTAGTTAGGATTAAAAGCCTGCTCCTCAACTTGGCTTCATCTAAAATGTTTCCATGATTTTATATTTTGTGTGCAGAGCTTCTGTGTAAAAGTACATTAGAAACAAGAACTCATCAGAAAGAAAGAGAAAGAAAGAAAAAGAGAGAAAGACTCATCAGCTTCTAAAATTAGTTTTAATCAGTATTATAGAGGAAAGAACCCCCGATAAGGAATTAGGGAATCTTTATCTCATCTCTAAATTTGTGAGCCTGGACAGGTCATTTATCCTCCTGGGGCATATGTCTTTGTATTTATAAAAACATGGAGATGATGTTAACTGTGGTTAATTGTAAATTAATTAAAATGTTTTTAAAATGTGAGTTATCAGGGGAAATATTGGGATAAAGTATCAAAAAACTAAACATTTTTTATTATTTTTAAAATATTTTATTTATTTATTTGTCAGAGAGAGAGAGAGAGAGAGAGAGAGTGAGCACTGGCAGATGGAGGCAGAGGGAGAAGCAGGCTCCCTAACGAGCAAGGAGCCCGATGTGGGACTCGATCCCAGGATGCTGGGATCATGACCTGAGCCAAAGGCAGCTGCTTAACCAACTGAGCCACCCAGGTGTCCCAGAAAACTAAACATTTTAAACTCCAACTGAAGCTGGTCATTCTCAGGAGCATGGAGAGATCTTCGACCTCCCCAGTCACAGGGACTTTCTTGGCTCATTTTTTTAGCTGGTTGAGAATCCCCTTCCTCCCTCACTGTACCACATTTGTCTCTTTGGGGGTTGGCATCTCAGCCAGACCAGACCTACCTTAACCAGTTCATTAGCCATGAAAAAATGCCAGTCCTACTGCTCAGGGTTATCCCTAATGCAGAACCTTTCATAGAAATGGCCACAAATAATGTAATTTTAAATAAATTTGTAAATCTGTAGCATAAAGTCATATAAAGCATGTAAGTCTATTTAAGTTATCCTACGTATGAAGACAAAGAAAGCAGAGTGGCTCTGTTGAAGTGGTGAGGGTACAAAGCAATAGAATGCTCCCCACCCCACCCTGGGACACCTAGGCTCTGAGGAACCCTGTTTGAAAACCACTGCATAACCAAACCCCTTAGCTTATTACTACATAATGCGATTATTATTTTACTTTTTCATAATGTCCACCTAATTTTTACTTCAAATAATCATGGAATTCAAAATTAATCCTTTGGGAAAACATTTGTCAAAATCTTCACTTTAGAGTAGGACTTGAAGCCCCTTTATACTTGTTAAGAACATGATCTAAGAATGTTGGCTTTGTGCTTTCTTCTCTATTTGTCCTTGTTCCTGTGGGAAGCAGGGAGACATGGATTTATCCGAGTGGTACCAGGAGCAGGAGAGGAGGGAACGGAGTACTAGCTCTGCCAAAAGATAGCCAAATTGCACAAGAACCTCCTAGGAAAATCTTAGGTGTCAGGTGAGGTCACTGATGGTTAGATGTAGGTGTAATGGAATTAAGGCCCAAGAAATGAGGGGGAAAGAAGTTGTGGAGAATTGCCAATTCCAGGAAATCCAAAATGGCAGCAGAGAGACCTGAATTACCTGGAGGTCCATTCTGGGACCTGGAGGGGGTCGATGGAGGGAAGAATGCTGGATGTGAGGGTGAGAAGTTTTAGAAGGGCTTTTCACACATTGCTTAAGAGATGGTAGTGTGTGAAAACATACAGGGTAGGTTACTTTTATTTTTTTTAAGATTTTATTTATTTATTTGACAGATAAAGAGTACAAGTAGGCAGAGCAGTTGGCAGAGGGAGAAGCAGACTCCCCGCTGAGCAGGGAGTCCGATGCGGGGCTCGATCCCAGGACTCTGGGATCATGACCAGAGCCGAAGGCAGTCGCTTAACAGACTGAGCCACCCAGGCGCCCCTGGGTAGGTTACTTTTAAAGAGACTAATTAAAGTGCTGTAATTATGGGTGAGGAGAGCACCTTTTATTCTCACTGAGGCAATGTCAAAGATACCAGGTAAATTCCTGGGAATGGATACCACCAACAGCATCATCTGGTCACAGCCACCCACAAATAGCTCCAGGAGGGCCAGACCTAGTTCCAAACCACCATCTTTCTCTGTCTTCACCAGGTAGCCCTAGTCTCCTTAAGGCTCACAGCTCTTCTTTGACCTCAAAGGCTCAGTGGCATGGTCAGATGACATTACCTAGGCCCAGTCTTGGGCAGCTCTGTATTCATTACAATATTACATTGCTTCCTTGGTCCTCCTCACCCAAGTTCCTGGTTTCCATACCTGTATCTGATCAACTACTCCAAGTAATGCTGGAAGAGAGAGGAGTAAGGCATTTCCAGAAATCTTTTAGAAAGATGAAAGACATAGCTTTTCTCTTTGGGAACAATGGACCCAGTCACTAAAGAGTCAGGATTGTTATTTAGAGTCAAGTCCTTCCACATTTCTCAACAGCAATCTGGACAAAGAATGTAGAATACCAATACTATCTAACAAAATCTAACGATGCCTTAGAAAACATATTTATTGTCTTTTAAAATGTTCTAAATGATCATGTCTTTATCTGATCACTTAAAAGGCTATTTCTGACTTTCGCCTCAGATTGTCATGAATTTTCCAAGTTTACTACCTGAACACTACAAAGTCCCATATAACCCCCAAGGCCTGTGAGTGTTTATATTGCTAATCCAAGGTAGATCAGGACCAAATATATGCTCATCACTTCAATACTCAAAGCTTTTGAATTGCATTTTCTGTTTAGCATCTATCATACTGAGTATGAAATCCTCAAATTCCCTTCTTGCCCTCCCAGATTTTGTAAATCTCCGTTTCTGCTTTTGAATGACATCTCAACTTTGTCTGCATATTAGTATCATCCGAAAAGCCTTACAAAGTACAGAGAGACTCTGATTTAATTGGTCTGGGTTGGAACTTGGACTTTAGGGCTTATTTCTAAAACTCTCCAGGTGATTCTAATGCATAGCTCAAGTTGAGAGCCTTTCCAAAGCATTGGTTCTCAATATATGGACTTACTAAATCAGAAACTCAGGGATGGGGCCCAGCAATGTGTCTCTAAAAGCCATCTAGAGGTTTTAATGCACGCTTAAGATTCAGAACCACTGTTCTAGAGCATAGCAGTAAATATTCTGACTTTAGTTTAGCATTGTCCTCAGTCAGGATCATCAGCATCAGGATCACCTGGGAATGTATTGGAAATGCAAATATTGCATGCCATCCCCCAGACCTACTGGAGTCAGGAACTCTAAAAGTGGACCCAGGGGGTACCTGGGTGGCTAAGTCATTTAAGCCTCTGCCTTCAGCTCAGGTCATGATCCCGGGGTCTTGGGATTGAGTCCCATGTCAGGTTCCCTGCTCAGCGAGGTCTTGCTTCTCCCTCTGCCCTTCACCCCACTCAAGCTCTCTCTCTCTCTCTATCTCCCAAATAAATATAAAATAATTTTTTTAAAAAAAGATCCAGCTGCCGGTATTCTTTTTTTTTTTTTTCCTAACAAGGTCTCAGGTTGTTGAGAATCACTGTTCTTTAAAAATAACACCAATAAAAATAAAGCTTTTGATATTCAGACATGGAAAGGAAAAGGAACAAGAAAAGGAAGAAGGACAAGGATAGGAATGTGGGAAAGCAGGCAGGGGCAGGTGGGAGGTCTTTGTTTTTGCAGTCTTGTACTGAATGGTTTATAATATAGCCCTGTGGTGTAGGAGATGTTCTTCTTTAAAGAAGAATGCTGAGGGACAAAGGGAAGGTGGTCCGTAGCCAAATCAAAGCAACAGAAACAGAATTTGCCACTGTATCTATGGCTTCAAGCTAGAAAGTCCCTTCACCAGGCTAAGATATTGACCAGCTAATGATTTTGTGATGGCAGCTGGCTGGCCGTGTTTTTTATGATCAGTTATTCTTATCTTTATAAAAAGTAAATCTGTAAAATACCGATTGATCCAGATGATACAAATAATATGAATAATACTTTCTATTTATTGAGTGTTTACTATGCACCAAGCACAATTCTAAGAACTTTTCACATGTTAATTTATTTAACTCTTACCACTGTGCTATACAGTGGGTGCACTTATCCCTTTTCATATATATATGGAAATTCAGAGTTTAAGTCAAGTGCCCAAGGTCACAGCCCCTAGATGGGGGTGACTGGGTTTAAACCAATCTAACTAGAGTCACACATTAACCCTTTCCAACAAATGGTTCTTGGCTGGGATAGTGTTGTGCCACAGGTGACATTAAGCAGTGTCTGGAGACATTTTTGGTTGCCACAAGAGGGGTAGGAGGACTACTGGCAAGTAGTGGGTAGAGGACAGGGATGCTGTCATACATCCTACAATGTTCAGGAGAGTCTCCCAAAGCAAAGAATTGACTGGTCCAGTGTTAGTAGTGCTGAGGTTGAGAAACTGTCCTTCCCTACTCTATCTCTCAAGTTCAGGAGAGGTCCCAAGGAGACACAATTGAATAAGCAAATGATAACTATTTAAAATGTTGCATTTTTTCTTTTTTTAAAAAGTGTTTTACTTGGTATAGTTGACACAGAATGTTACATTAATTTCAGGTGTACAACATAGTGATTCAACTTCTCTATACATTATATACTGTGCTTACCGCAAGTATAGTCACCATTAGCCACCATGCAACACTATTACGGTATCATTGACTATATTCCCTATGCTGTGCCTTTTATTTCTGTGACTTATTCATTCCATAAGTGGAAGCCTCTACCTCCTGCTCCCCTTCACCCATTTGCCCATCCTTCCACCCCTCTTCCCTCTGGCAGCTATTACTTTGTTCTGTGTATTTACAGGTCTGATTCTGCTTTTCGTTTGTTTTTTATACCTTTTTTTTTTTTTTAGATTCCACATAAAAGTGAAATCATGTGGCTATTTATCTTTCTCAGTTTGACTTACTTCATTTAGCCTAATACTCTCTAGGTCCATCCATGTTGTCACAAATGGCAACAAGGATCATGTCAAAAATGTCAAAAAGGATCTCATCCTTTTTATGCCTGCATAATTCCTCTGTGTGTGTGTATGTGTGTGTGTGCATGCACATGTGTATAACACATCTTCCTTATCCATTTATCTATCAGTGGACACTTAGGTTGCTTCCATATCTTGACTATTATAACTAATGCTGCAATAAACACAAGGGTATATATACCTTTTTGAATTAGTGTTTTCATTTTCTTTGGATAAATACCCAGTAGTGGAATTGTTGGATCATATGGTATTTCTATTTTTAATTTTTTGAGGAACCTCCATACTATTTTTCACATGGCTGCACCAATTTATATTCCCACCAGCAGGGCATGAGTATTCCTTTCTCTCCATATCCTTGCCAGCAGTTGTTATTTCTTATCTTTTTGATGTTAGCCCTTCTGACAGGTGTAAGGTGATATCTCATTGTGGTTTTGACTTGTATTTCTCTGATGATCTGTGATGTGCATCTTTTCATGAAGCGGGGGAAGCAAAAGCAAAAATAAACTATTGGGACCACATCAAAATAAGAAGCTTTCACAAACAGCAAAGGAAATCAACAACAAAACAAAAAGGCCACCTACTAATGGGAGAAGATATCCTGTTGGAAAGAGTGCCTTATGACCACAGCACAAGTCTAGAGTTTGGAACTGAACTCACCTCTCTCATGAGTTAAACTTCAACTGAGGTCTGGAATGAGCAAGTGACTTTCTATAGAGAATAAGTCTCTAGAGATGTTATTAATGAGTCTGGAGTTCAGTAAACAGAGAATGCCAAATATGGCAGCAACCCTGGGTAATTAAGCATGTGGGCTACTAACTTGTATTGTATCAGAATTTTTCTGGCCTTATCATTGTAATTAAGAAAACTAACCTACAAACTTCTACTCCTGAGTGTAATAAGAAGGCTTAGCTGAGTTAATTAAAATTCTATCAGGCTCTGGTGCTGTAAAATTCTACTTACAGGTCTGGGTCCATGAAGAGAGAATGTTCGTAGGGCATAATGAAATAAAGGAGGTCTCTATGTGAGAGATTAGCTGCTACTTGATAAATTTGATCAATACGGACGGCTAATCCAGATAACTAAGGAGAAAGTCCTCCTGAGAATCTGTTTGAATAAGAACAGGAGAGACACTGCAGTTGGACTGGGATATCTTTGGACATACAAGCAATCTCATTGGAATTAAACACACAGTTCCCCCTTCACTCACCTCTTTAAAGATAAAATTCATTATTTAGAAATGACAATAAACAGAGAATTGTATGCATTTTAATTATTTAGGGTTCAGACCTATCACTACCTTTATTACCTCCCGCCTCTCTTTCTGTCTCTGTCCCCTTCACTGTCTCTCATCTCTCACTGCTGGACTTTCTCAGCAAGTTAGCTATGCACATGTCATTTCTACCTCACGCTTTAGTTATTGACCCATATGTCTGTCTCCTAGACCCAGAGTCCGTGAAAGGGTTTTGGAAAATCTTTGCATCCCCGACCATTCTATCCAAAAGAAACTTAATCAATGTTAGCTAAATGTATGCACACAAAAAATATATGAAAATCTCTCTCATTTCTGTATCTCCTCTTTTTTTTCCTTTATAGCTATTTCCCTCTCCCTTAGCAGATCACTCTGTTAAAAAAGGGAAAGGGCACAATGTTTATCTGTTTTTTGTGTTGGCAGCCTTTATTATTTTACATTTGAAAATGAGAGTCCACTGTCAAAAGAGATAAAAGCTTACAAAATGATTTAGTTTAATCTTCTTGTTTTTACCAGTGAGAAAACTGGAAAAATAACTCCCCATATTCACAAGGCTTAAAAAAAAAAAAAAAAAAAAAAAAAGTGGCTGAACCATGACTAATACTCCTTGACCAGCTTCTAGTTACCTATGGGCCAGTCTTCAATTCTTTGGGAGCTGTTGTTGGGATGAGGAAGGGAGGGGCTAATAGAAAGGCAGCAGCTGAGAGTGCTCTCCCCTTGGAGTGCTAACTTATATGAGCCAAGAGAAGATCCCCAGTAAGATCAGACCAGCCTCACACTTCAGTAGACCATGTGCTCTTAGTGCTGTCTCCAGTGCCCAGGGCTCTAGCTTAAAGCCTGTGCATCTGCGAGTTTCTATTACAAAAGAAATGCACTCACCAGGATAGGAAATGCATGAAGCCATGTTATCAGCAGGGGCTACCAATCAAAATACCACAGACTGGGTGGTTTAAACAACAGCAATTTACTTTTCACAGTTCAGGAGTCTGAGACCCTGAGATCAGGCGGACACCGTGGTCTGGTTCTGGTAAGAGCTCTCTTCCAGGCTGGCAAATGGCTGTGTTCTCACTGTGTCCCTACATGAGGGAGAGAGAGAGAGAGCAGGAAATTTCTCATGTCTCTTCTTATAAGGGCATTAATCTCATTATAAGTATCCTACTCTTATGACCTCATCCAAACCTAATTATGTCCTGAAGCCCCCATCTCTAAATACCATCACATCAGGTCTTAAGAGTTCAGCATATGAATTTGAGGACACACAATTGTCCATAACAGCCACTATCCATCATTTGTCCAGCCCCTCACTCATGAGGAGTGCAGAGCTGAACAAGGACTCATCCCCCACCCTAGGAACTAGGACACAAGGGCAAGTGTGTTGGACAGGGAGAAAGAGTCAGCATGAGGGTCTTGGATGTTGAGGAGAAGAGAAAGTGGAATGCCTAGAGTGGGCTTGGCATCACATCACCATTTGGCATAAGCCTGTTTGTTTGCAGACGCTCTTGTAGAAGAAATGAGAGCTTCAGTGAGCAAAACTCCAGATTCAAAAATAGGACTCTTGGTTTTGAGTTCCAGCTCTGTTTTTTCCTAGCTTTGTGATTGTGAGCAAAACACTTTTCTGAGTCAGTGTGTGTGTTTATCTGAAAATACATAATCCTGCCCCATCTATTTTACAGGCTGGGTATGAGGACCAGGTAGTGTATTATATGTGAAAGTGCTTAATAAACTGTAAGAGACTTTAAAATTGTGACATGTTTCACACTATAGTTATCCTCATAGAATTTAACAAAGGAAGAAGTAATGTACTTAGCATCTTTTGTGACTAGGGTACTGGTTTTAAGCTTAATGCCTGATTTCTTGAAGAGTCAGTGCCTGAGGAAACTGCTAGTGGGCACAGCTGTTCTCCTGTTCTTGTCATTCACACTTAAATGCACAGCAAGAGCAGAAATTCCTTTACAACTAACCTAAGCAAATCAGGAAAACAGCCAATACTGCATTGCAGACTGTAACTCCATTTCCTTACATAAAAGAACACCAAGCCTGCTGCAGGAATTTCAGGGACCTTTAATGATTGGTTTGAGATTTGGGCTTTGTTCCTGGGGGGGGGGGGGGGGGGGGGGGTGCGCGCAGGCGCACGCACGTGTGCACGCACACGCTTCATTCTTTTGATTTTAAGTGGAATCAGCTAGGTGCTGCTGATATTTGTGATATGACAAAATAATGATTCACTGCACAGAACTAGGGTGTCCTGGCAGCAGTTTTCAGGGAAAATAAATATAGGAGCAATCACAAGTATTATCTTCCCAGCCCAGCATGATGTGATATAAAACAAAGAATTTTACTGCAGGGAGGAAGTGTCCCTCTAGAGCGGGGGAAATGCAATCTTTGTGGCTTTTCCAATAGAAACTTTGTAGACGGGCTTCCAAAGTTCAGATGCCCTGCTTTCAGAGAACCTCTAACCCTTCCAACTTTCTAAGAGCGGAACTCTAATGGAACCACAGTGCCTTTTTTTCCCCCCTTTTCACTCTGAAACATAAGAGAGTAGTTCTCATAGCTAGATAATTTTAAATGCCTCTCCTGGTGCCCCTTCCTGGTTAGAGAACCATTTTTCTAGTCTCAGTTTTACAAAATGAGTAGCAGAAATCAGACTATTAATATATTGGAGCAGCATGTGGTTGAGCCACTGTATGGAAAGTGCAAGTTGACATTTCCTCACTTAACGTCTGAGAGAAAGTACTTAAAACAAATAAATGTATTAATTGCTGGCTGTGTGCCAAGTGCTGTGCTAAATGCTTTAAAAATATTATCTTACATAATTGTCACATCAACTCCAGAAAATAAGTGCTGAATTTTTACATTTATTTTTTTTAATTTATTTATTTGTCAGAGAGAGAGTGAGCAAGCACAGGCAGACAGAGTGGCAGGCAGAGGCAGAGGGAGAAGCAGGCTCCCTGCAGAGCAAGAAGCCCTATGTGGGACTCGATCCCAGGACGCTGGGATCATGATCTGAGCCGAAGGCAGCCGCCCAACCAACTGAGCCACCCGGGCGTCCCTGAATTTTTACATTTAGAACAAAATATCATCTTAGAGATGAATGCTAGGACTTGGATAGGAAAGTGCTTTTACTGGTTCAAATGCCACCTCCACCTCCCACCCCTGCACCACCCTGAACTACCATATTGAATACCACCCCAATAGATGGCATGCCCAACATCCGTTTTATGCCCTTTCATGTCATGTCTTCCCTCATCAAACTTTATCTTAGGAAATAGTCTCTATCAAGTTTTGTAGGCTAACAGTCACGGACTCACTTGTCCGAAGTACTTACATTTCCAGTCTTATCTTTCCCTAGAGATGGAAATCTATTATGGGTGCCCAATACATAAGCCAGATTAGAATGTGTCAGTTGTTGTTGAAATGAAGATGGGAATCATGTGGTGGCTGAGAAATAAGAAAAGGATTCTTCTCTTCCCCTCTCTCTCCTCCTCCACTTCCTCCTTTTTTTGTGGATTTTATTTATTTGAGAGAGTGTGTGTGTGTGCAAGCAGGGGGAAGAGCAGAGGGAGAGGGATAAGCAGACCTGGCAGCAAGTACAGAGCCTGATGCAGGGCTCAATCTCACAACCCTGAGGTCATAACCTGAGCTAAAATCAAGAGTTGGAGACTCAACTGACTGAACCACCCAAGCACCTTAAGAAAAGCATTCTTAAGACTCTGTAGAGCACAGTTACAACTGTGTGGTGGTAGTCCAGTTGTGTGAACTACCCCACCCCCATTTTACAACTGTAAAAGCTGAGAACCATGGAGAATAAGCAATCTCCAGGAGAAGAAATAAGTTATGAAGAAACTAGGATTGAGGCTCAATCTTAATAAAACCTGTAAAACTGGTGTTCTTCCCACTGGACTACAAAATTGAATGAAGAGCCAGTAAAGGAAGCAGGTGATGTTAGAGAGAGTAAGAAGCCTTCCAGGAGATTGTTTTTAGGAAAACCTAGAAAGAAAATTTTAAGCAGGGACATTCAAAATAGCCTGTAATGTCACAAAGAACTCAAGGAGGTTAGGGACTGAAAAAAATGATTTGGTTCTTAGTTTGATTCATTTGGAAGGTGCTGGAAAGTGTTGCAAGGACAATTTAAGAAACAATTATGAGATGTACACCAAAATGGGGGGTAGCTAAGAAAGTAAAGGAAACATAAGTAGTAGGAGACTTCCAACCATTACAGAAAAAGGAGGAGGAAGTGATACATGATGCTTTAGAACCGATTTAGGATGGGAACGACCTAAGTAAGATTATGGATGAAGAAGGATGGACTAAAGATAGATCATCTCTCTGGAGAGCAAGATCTGGGGAAAAGTTGGAGGCCATAGGATCAAAACACCTAAGTATTCTGAGGTGGAAAGTAAAGAAATTAGGGAACATTTTGGTTGGATTTAACCATCTTCTGAATATCCATCTTCAGGATAATGGAAATCCTGAACTCCCCTGCTGTGGAGAGTGTGAAAAGGTGAAAATTCTGAATGGAAATTCTCTTTAACAGTTTAAGGAGATTAAGATGAAAAGGCATTGGGAAATTTGGAATGTAATTGAATTATTAATACAGAGCTTTATTTGACTAAGGGATCTTGATAGTTGTCATATCTTCATCAAGATTTTGTAACTAGGGCACCTGGGTGGCTCAATTGGTTAAGCATCTGTCTTCAACTCATGTCATAATCTTAGGGTCCTGGGATCAAGCCCTCCATCCTCCTGCTCAGTGAGGAGTCTGCTTCTCCCTCTCCCTCTGCCTGCCACTCCCCCTACCTGTACTCACTCTCTCTCTCTCTCTCTCTCTGTGTCAAGTAAATAAATAAAATCTTTTAAAACATTTTTTGAAAAATATTGAGATGCAGTAAAATCCATTCTGGTTAGTGCATTGTATAATGCCTTGAAGCAGGCTCTGAAATGCTTCCAACAACATTCTGGTGTGAAACTTTTAGTTGTTTCTGGAAAGGGGCAGAGTATGATACTTACATGTACATGAACACACACACACACACACAGAGATTGATTGACTACTGCTTTAAGTAATTGGTGTAGTAATGGAAAGAGACAGTAAAGATGGAAGGCACAATATCTATTTCTGATAGCTGTAGAGTCTTGTTTGGCAGAACAGAGTCAACCCTTATGGAAAATAACTTGAGCATTCATAGCAAACCATATAAGTCAAACATGGTGCCAAAGAAACTGGAAAAAACCAAATGTCTAAGAGCTGAGCATTTGGACATAATGTTGCTCTCATGGGCTGGCAATAATCACAGAGGCTTCCTGGAGTTTGGATATAACAAAGAAGTATTTAAATTTTCACAATTAACTATTAATGTTCTTTGCACCCAGAACACATAATTTAAGTATTTTTTAATTCTCTAAAGAAATATAAATAGGAAAATCGACAGTCTGACACCTGAGGAGTCATTTGAGTTAATTTATTATACATGAAGCTTATATTATTTTAAGTTAAAAATATACTTGTTTATTACATTTGCCTTTTGATAAATCAGGCATTGGTATATTTTTTAAGATTATGAGTCTTTTTTCTGTGCATTATTAACTGGCCTATACCCAGTAATTATTGCAGATTTTCTTTCTCTATTTAATTAGGTGATTTGATTTGTACTTTATATAATCACAGTATTTGTCTCCTTCTTTGTTTGAGGCAAAATTGTAATCATTAGTTCTACTACCTGAGGCTGCTAAATGAATATTTACTAAAATTAAAAAATAAGCCACTGAAAAGGGTATAATTGTATCTGAACCAGAAAATTTCCATTTCACATCCATCATCTTAACTTCACTGTGGCTGCTGAACTCAAAATGAAAAGGTACAAAAGCCCCAGGGGAATAGAGAACAATAACATCATTACATCTCTACAGAAACTAAGTAAGTTCCTAAGAACTCAGTGCAAAAAGCATCCCCCCCTTCCACATAGTCTACACCTCCTAGCTTGGTCACAGGCAAGATCAGAAAGTTCGAAAGAAGGATAGTGAATATTTTTAAAAATGTTTTTTTTTAAGTGGAGTAGGAATGAGAGAGAAAGCTGTTATATGTCTCAATGAGATAAATCCCATTGAAAATAAAACCTCAATTATCAAAAATCTTAAAATCAGTTGCATTCTGATTAAGCTTCTTACCAGGTGTGATGGTTAACTTTCTGTTGGAACCTAGCTTTTTCTATTACGGATATTTCTGTGAAGGTTTTTGAAGTTGTGATTAACATTTAAACTGGTGGACTTTGAGTCAAGCAGATTACCCTCTGTAATGTGAGAGGCTCTGCTTCATGCAACCAGTTGGAGGCCTTAGAACAAAGACTGACCTCCCCTGAGCAAGAAGGAATTCTGCCTGCAGACGGTTTTTGGACTCAAACCGCAACTCTTCACAGGCTGCCTAACCTACAAATTGTCGATCTACCAAGCCTCCATGATTGTGTAAGACAGTTCCTTAAAATAAATCTCACACACACACACACACACACACACACACACACACACATATCCACACACATATTCTGTTAGTTCTGTTTCTCTTAAGAATTCTAATGTACCGGGGAGCCTGGGTTGGCTCAGTGGGTTAAAGCCTCTGCCTTCGGCTCAGGTCATGATCCCAGGGTCCTGGGATGGAGTCCCTCATTGGGCTCTCTGCTTAGTAGGGAGCCTGCCTCTCCATCTCTCTCTGCCTGCCTCTCTGCCTACTTGTGATCTCCGTCTGTCAAATAAATAAATAAAATATTTTTAAAAAAAGAATTCTAATGTACCAGATTCAACATTTTTATTATTACTATTATTATTACTTTTATTTTAATCAGAAAATATTTTCATTTGAACTGTTTTGAGCAAGAGAGAGAGCATGGTATATTTGCAGAGACTTGAAACTGAAAACCTGGTTATAGTCTATGTGATTTGGACCAGAGTCACTACTTGTCTCTCAGAAACCTCAGTTTCCTATTCTGTAAGATGATGGAGGTAGGCAGGGACTGAAGTTCTTGCCACCATGCTATCGAATATGTGACACTTTCATTTATTTGTTAACCACTACAAGATAGATTAGTGTTTGTTTTTTTTATGTGATATACCACTTTCCTTTTAATGAACAATAGTAAATTATTGCCCACCTGGTCTAAAGCAATATATGATCTTTATGACCATTCATTACAGTGTGTGGAGAAAAATGGATACTGGTGTAGGAAAGACATTAGGGTTCAAAGCCAAGAGCCAAGAAGGAATTCTTGAGAAATTTTTGGTGCAAAAAAGGTGGTTTTATTAAAGTATGGGGAATGGACCTGTGGGCAGAAAGAGCTGTGCTGGGGTCATGAAGAATGGCCCATTATATACTCTCAAGTTGGGGGGTGGTTAGAGACAGCATTGTAAGTCCCTAAGGGATTTTGGAAGCAAGGTTTCCAGGACCTGAGGAGGCTAGCTATTGTTGGGGAAATGTCATTTATTACCATCTAATAAAACCTTAGTCATGAGACTCTTCAGATGTATGTTGGTGGGCCAAATGCTTAGAGGATGATTACCAAAAAACATGTCTCTTGGAGGAGTTAGAGATAAAGGAAATTTCTAAAGGAACTTTTATATGTTTAAGTAAACTTACAGGATCCTGGGGGTTGGGCTAAGGTTGCCTTTTGCCCTTAGCAAAGTATTAACATTGAGCCAGTTGAGTCCCTAGAGGAATGTCATTATGCTTGTTTCAAGGACTTAATCAATGGGCTGTAGGTAGTAAGAAAATTTAATAATTCCTTTTCTGCCTTTGTTTCCCACATCAGATAGGACCTAAATCTTACCTTGCTGAGTCTCTCTGTAGCATTGCAAACTGCTCACTCCTTCTTTTTGAAGGGCTCCTTGGCTCCCTTTCTGTTTCTGCTCTAGGCAGAGGCAACAACTGGAAAATATTTACAATAATCAAAGCAGAAGTTTGAATTCCTTGATAAGGAATACAAACAAAGAAGTAAAATCGCACTTTAGCAAAAAATAAAATTTGTCAAATAAGGATATTCAGTGCCGGTAAATATTAGAAAAATACTTAACTTTATAATTAATCAAACAGGAATTATAATAATGTGATGGAGTTTTTCACCCATAAAATTAGCAAAGGTTTCTCTTATTTTAATTCTATATCTAATACGAAGGTACTGTGAGCCTGCTGGGGGTGGTATAAATTGGAACAGGACTTTTAGAAGGCAATTTTGCAATGCACATCAAGAGACTCAAAATATCAAAGCCCCCAAATTCACTTCTAGGTAACTTCCATATGCATTTTGCTTAAATCAGGGTGTGGGGGAAATCTCTGTGTAAAGAGATGCGTATTACAAGCAGTATGTAAAATGACAGAAAAAGGAAATAATAGTAACAAGAAAATGGATAGTTACATTACATTACAATCACCTGATTTTAAATATCAAGCAACCATTTAAAATTATGCTTATTAAGTGTCTTTAATAACGTTAAGAAACATTTACATTATAATGTTAAGTGAAAAATAAAACAGGATACAAAGCTATGTTTAAAATAATTCTCCCTAGAAGACATTTGCTCCACTCTCCTATAAGCCCAGAGACCACAGTTCTAGTGACAACTCCCTGGCTCTTTCCTCAACCAGAAAAGAAAGTGAGTTCAAAGGAGATTGCTGGCAGGGAGAGGGTAACTTGCCAGTGTAGTTGACTCCTAGGGAGCTATGCAGTGATCTTGAAGTATCTTTCCACGTGGGGTAAACATTCAGTCCTGATTGCAAAGCCCAACTCCATTATTATTTTTCTGTTCTTAAGTCTGTCCCCTCAACATTTCTAGCTTCATCTTTCTCTTCCATGCAAGAAAGATATTAATAATAATCTCCCACATAAGACAATTATTAAAAGTAAATGAAATAATTATGTAAATCACATCATAGTGCCTGGCATGGTATAAATGCTTAATAATTGCTGGTTAATTTTATGCTGTGAAGGTTTGCCTGCTGAAATAAAACATATGTTCCCATGTAGTCCATTAATTAAAACTAAATTAATTAATACTTAATGGATTTAATACTCAATGTGGAAACTTCACTACTTCCTAACGTATTCCAGTGTGTGCATCATTTCTGGTCAGTTAGCTATAGAAATGGTCACCACCTCATGGAACCGTTGAGCAGGGAAAAGAACTGAGCGAGATAATGCATTTCATGTACTTATCAGAGTGCTTGGCACACTGTAAAAAATCAATAAAATGTTAGCTTTTAAAAATTAAGAGCATAATCTTCATCTGTAATTCCAGTTAAATGAAGGGTTTCTTCATCAATCAGTTGACGAATCAATTTATATTGATTGATTGATTACTATGATCCAGAAATGGGTCGGTGCAACATGGATGCACACGTTCACATCTACAAGAGCCGACAAAGCAGAAGTGTGTGCCAAGTGCTAAGGGAAGCAGCTCTCTTTGTGCCTCATGGAATTTTTTTTTCTCTGAATATATCATACTTCAGTTTTCACCCCACTGTTGCTCCAAAAGAGGCATAATTTCTATCTAAGGGGCTAGAAAAAGAGAGTTTGGCAGAATAATGTCAACAACCAATGCCGTTTAAAAAGGATAAATATGACTCGGCTAATTTGACAGTGATTTCTTTTCAAATTTGGGAGAAAAGTGTAACTAAGAACAGCAGAGTTTTCTCATTTGTATTTCATTTAAAATGCCACTGCGTGTTCCCTGAAATGTTAATCACAAAATTAGCTCCATGCAGTGTGAAAAAGAAGCCATCCAAAGGCTTGAACAGGGAAGTGCCCCCAATGAAATAGTCCCCAGTGTGCGTTCCAGATTGAAGCAGGGACACAGGGATCTGGAAGCAAGAGTAAAATGCAAAGGGTTTTAACTGCAAACAGTCGTGTTTGGGAAACATTATCAAGCACGTGGTAGAATGGGGATGCTTAATGTGAAGATCGCGGAAGTGGGAGTAAACGCTAGCATGCTGCTACTACGAACCCATAATACCGCTGTGAGCGCCAGGGTCTGTCTGTGCCCATGTGAGCGCATACACATAACGCACCTAGACGCTCTTTAGGAAGGGAAGGCCATCAATGTCAACTCATCTCCAATCCTGAGGATGGAAAAAAGGGAAATAGTCTTTGGTTTTAAAAATAATTAGCAACAGGTTTAAGCCTCTGCCTTTGGCTCAGGTCATGATTTCAGGGTCCTGGGATCTAGCCCCACATCGGGCTCTCTGCTCAGCAGGGAGCCTGCTTCCCCCTGTCTCTCTGCCTGCCTCTCTGTCTGCTTGTGATCTCTGTCTGTCAAATAAATAAATAAAATCTTAAAAAAAATAATTAGCAACAGTTACAGTTTTCAAAGAATTTTCATAAACATTACATTGATATTTGCTACAGCCATGCCGTGCATGTTAGAAAGAGGAAACATTAGTATTCCATACAGAAGCACTAGGTAGGGGAGAGAGCTGACCCACAGCTTAGTCTTTAGGGTGCAAAGTTCAGGCTTCCTCTCATAGTACCATAAAAACGAGAGACTTAGGGCCAAAAAGCAAAAAGGTAAATAACACTAAATACTGACTTAATTAAATATGTTCAGATAACATGAGACAAGGTTGTGTTGGTTAGAGTATGATCTTGGCAAAATCTTTCTATCCAATCACTGATCTTGGCCATGTGAATCCTCCAGAAAATACACACCTGGGGACTGGAACCTTTGTCAGAGCCATATAACATTTAGTCCATCTTAGGAGATCTTGGGATCCTCTCCACTCCCCCACAGACTTCCTGAGGCATGAGCTAACTTGGCTGTACATCATCTAGTGCTTTCTTGAAGGTGCACAGGAATCCCCTGGGGAACCTTGTTCAAAGGCAGATCCTGACTCAGTCGTTCTGGAGTTCTGGAGGTTCTGGGGACCTGGAGTTCTGCGTTTCTAGCCCACTCCCGATGCTGCTGTGCCGCTCTGCAGACCACACCTTTAGCAGCAAGAACGCAGAGCATCCAGCCTTACTCTCTTCATATGCTTCCTCTCCCTCAGATACTTGGGTTGTTCATGGCAGCAGGTATTCTTTTTAGAGCTAGCAATAGAGTTAATGTTCATCTTATAGGTCATACCTATCACAAAGAATAAGAATCAACTGTTAATTTGATTTATGTCTGCAATTTTACCTTTTCTCTTCTGTATGTCATGTCTTTTTTGATCCTTTTTCTCCTCTATTGCTTTTGCTTACACTAAGTGAGTATTTTCTAATGTAACATTGTTATTTTCTTTAATTTTTCCCACTGTATTTTTGTAGTTATTTTTATAGGGATTGCTCTAAGGTTTACTATATACATCTTTGCTGTTCTGAATCAGCTTAGGATTTATACTCAGAAGGGCACCCTCATGTTTTAATCACGTTCACCTGGAAATTAGCCTCAGCTTGGGCAGGCAAAGAAATGCTGAGATCCAAGAAGAAAGTGTTCTTTTGGGGCGTTTGGGTGGCTCAGTGGGTTAAGCCTCTGCCTTCAACTCAGATCATGATCTCAGGGTCCTGAGATCGAGCCCCACATCTGGCTCTCTGCTCAGCAAGGAGCCTGCTTCCCCCTGTCTCTGCCTGCCTCTCTGCCTACTTGTGATCTCGCTCTTGATTAATTAATTTTTTTTTAAAGTGGTCTTTCTGTGTGCTAGGGGAGTGGGAGCCCTGTGTTCTTGGCTGTAGTAATCCAGAGCGGAGCATTATTTGCCTTGCAGAGCTGGGAGGGATTTGTTGATTCAAAGACTACAGACTACTACCTTTCTTACTGACTTTTCACAAATTGTTTTGAATTGATGCTTATTTGCCTTCTGCCCTTAGGACCATTTTACAAAGTCTTTTAAATAGTTGGCTTTTTATACTTTTTACCAGTTTCACTGGGGAGCAGGACAGTGGACACACTGTCATGCTGGAAGTCAACTTTCCTGTGTTAATTATTTATAGAAATGATAATAATATAATAATAAAAACAGTGGCTAATGTTTATTGAGTACCTCCTATAATATATTTACTAGTCCAGTTCATTTATTCACATTGTTATTGTTAAATAACCCTACAAAATATTATACTTATGCATAAACATATATGTACATATATCTGCACGTATGCATATGTGTATATATTATTATTACCACCATGATCTAATGGTAATAGAAATGCAATATTATCAAAATATACTTGACAAATAACAGAATGCAGATTTTTAAAGAAGAAGAAAAAAATAAAAATAAAAATAGGGATGGATATACAAGGAGACAGATTTCTTCTCTATTTTGCCAGAAAAAGTCCTAAGTTACTGTGTTCAGTTACTTAAAATATGGCCTTTTTCTTACATTATTAATCTTCATGAAATCCTTATGGAAGTGACAGTTGCAGCCAAGCATTTAAAAATCCTGAAAATGCCAGCCAAAGTTGTGCTCAACATCCCATCTCTGCCATTAGGATTGTTTTGCCAGCTGCTTATTGCAATCTTTTTTGACTTCTAAGTGAACTGCTAAGTTTTAAGATCAGAGAACAGTTGGGAATAATTCAGATACAGCTCAATTTTTCTCCGGAGGCCAAGCAATGGTATTCTCATCATAGATTCATTGGTGGACCCAGTGAGCACAAATATGCAAACTATTTTTATAAAACAAGTGCTTATTTTTAAGCAGTGAGGACTTGCAAATCTCAGCTTGGAGGAAACATTTATCCTGAATATGTTATGTGATCAGACAGAGGCACTCATCTGGCTTAGTAGCTCCAAGCATTTTCCACCTGGGATCCACTGAACCCTACAGGGTTTAAAGGGTAGATGATGATTTGCAAGTATTGGCTCAGGGAGGGAGCAGGAGCAGGGGGAGCTGGAAATAGCAACCTAGTCAACTTTGGAAATAGGAAAAGGAAAGACGGGAAGGCATGACTAGTCAGAGGCTGAAATCAGATAGGAGGGATAATTGTAGAGCTGAAGATATATTGCAGAAGAGGCATAGGGAAAGGATGGGAAGCCAGACCCTAATCCAAGTGAGGTCTCTGGCTATAGCTAAGCCAAAGGGATAAGCAGAGGAGGTGCAAGTCCTGAAGGCCAGCACTAAGGGAGCCTGAGTTTGCTAAGGCTTGGGGTTAGCACTGGGGTATTGGGGGAGAATGGTCTAAAATAAAAGGAGATGGGCTGTATTTCAGCCCTGGCTTGCAGGTTCATTTATTTATTCAGTGAATAATTTGTGAGCAACCTACTGGGTGCTAGCACTGCTAAGCGTAGGGAGATAAATGATGACCAAAACAGGAAGCTGCTCTTTTCATTCTAGGTTGGGGATTGAAAGAAAGAACAACATAAATAAGAGGGGAAAGTATACAGATGGTATTAAGTGCTATTTTTAAAAGAAGAAAGAATAAAGGGTTGCAGAATTAGTGTGGAATTATAATCAGAGGAATGATAGGATCTGATTTGCATTATTAAAAATCCAATCTCATTGCTATGTGGAGCATGACTTATAAAGGTGCCAGCGGAGACCAGTTTATTGCAGAGACCAGGTGAGAAGCAGTGCTGATGAGCTCTGATGGGTAGGTGTAGTGTATGGCATATGAGTATAGTGAGTATTGTGTAGGTGTAGCTGTGAATGAGGAGTAGGAGTCCTTTGGGGTATATTTGGAGATAGAAGCCACAGGGCTTCGTTAACTGGATGTGGGAGGAAAGGGAAAGGAGTGAACAAGGGGAGTACCCAGGTTTCTAACTCTTCAGTGAAGAAGATGGTGGTGTCATTGACTGGGATAGAAATTACTGGTTCAGTTTATTTCTAGGATGGTACTACTTGCTTAAAGTGGTAGTCTTCCATAGCTGGCACTGTTACAGATGGAAGGACAATTAAATAATCTCAATTCCTTTTATTTTTATCCTCCAGAAATTAGTTAATAATGCTGGTAGACTGCCTCCAGTGTAAGCACTGCATATGAAAATGTGTATTTTAGCTTGGGCTCTCCAGGAAGCAGAGCCTGAGTCAGAGTTGTCACCAGAAGACAGAGACACCAACTGCACAGTGTTACTGGGGCTAGACAGCCCACAACGCTAAGAGACCAGTCTACGGAAGATACAGACGTAACAACAATGTTGAGGCTTCATGCCACTGTCAACCTTGCCATATTAAGATAGTCATTATAACCTTGTTACATTATACTCTCCATTTCCTTTCCCCTGACTAATATAATTGCAAATGAAGCTACATTTTCATAGAATTGCTTTGGATTTCTTTTTGGTCAAATAAGGCAAGTCTCAGCAGCTTAAGTTAGTTTAACTTCCCTTCACAAGTTAGAAGAGCACTTAATGAAAAAAAAAATGGCGATTTCTTTCCAATTACTGAAACATCCTTAATGATCTAGAGATTAGCTATAGATCAGAATTATAATTGAGGGAGGAAAAAATGAGATTGCATTGGAATTCTCTCAAAATTAACCTGAGATTACTTTAAAAAAAATGCAAGCTCAGGATAAATCACTTAGGGTAGAAAAATAAGCTTCAATTATTAGATAAGAAAGGACTAGGCAATTATGGGTAAATGACCTGAGGAGCAAATGGAACTCTAGACTAAATATGAGTCAGCAATACACAGTGTCAAGTGGAAGCATGATGCTGAGAGAGTGAAAAAAGGGAACTGTAAGAACCTGGAAAATTAGTAAGATTAGAGTGTCCAACTCAAACCCTGGAAATCTGGAATGTAGCGCTATTCCAGGAGAAGATGACCTATCCAAAGGATACTCAAGTCAGGAGACTAGTTCTGTCCTAGATTTCTTACTAATAAGCTATAAAAACTTGGCAATTCACTTAATTTTTTTAAGCCCTAGGTTGTGCATCTATAACATGAGTGTGATTATAATATTGAACCTATATTTTCACTGCTCTAAGGAAAGCTTTTTGAGATAAGAAAAAGGACCATAAAATATAATACACACTTAATGGGACTTATAGGAAGCATTATTAAAGAAGAAAAATCAAAATGTGTAGGATATTAACAAATGCAATACAACCAGAAAGGCAGAACTGGCTGTTCAATGTGTGAAACACATTGCAAAATGAAATGCCGGGCCCTTTTTCTAAAATACATTAAGAACTTTAAGATAGCAACAGCAGAACACCAAACCAAGCATGGGGACCATCTAGGTATGAGACCAGGGGTGCTGCATAGGTTGCATGTCCTCGAAGTTGGTTTTAAAGTAAGGGAAGAGATATGTGCTCTTCCATATGTCCTAGTAGGGTAGAATCTACACATTATTGCTTCAACTGTTGTGTTACAGCATAATGTAATTTCTCTCCTGGTAGGTTATTGTGCTTTTTAAGTGCATAGTAGCCTTCAACCTCATTGGTTTTTGAAAGCCATGGCAGGAGTAAGGTGTTGGGAGTCCTGATCCCAACTATCAAAGAAAAATCTCAGGGTGTATATGGCAACTGCCTTAGATATTTGAAAGGCTCCCAGGAAAAGAAGAACAAATAATCTTCATTATTCTAAAGGGTGTAACTATGATCAAATGTATCAAGCTCAACATATGAATGCCTTTTCTAACAAAGAAAAATAACCAATAATGTGATATAATCATGTCTCAGCACTAGAAGCTTTCAGGCAGAAGTAAAAAACCATTTGCCAGGGATGTTGAAGACGGAATTGCCTTAAGAGATGGGGTTTGGAACATCTGACCTCTAACTTTAATATTCTGTATTTCTAACCTAGCTTAGGAAGGAACCACTAGAAAGCTGAAGAATAAGAAAGAATATGAAGGTTTGGGGAGATGGAGAATCAAAGGAAAGGAAGTTCCTTTGTTACCTACAGAGGTGAGGGCAGGGGTTGCAGAAACATTTCTAAATATCTAAATTGGGGATACCAATGTGAACCTACTCAAATTACTTCTCCATTTGAATTAGAAATTTAGAATGAGATAAAACCAGATCTAAAAGGAACACCAAAAATCACCTAATGTAGATTGTTAAAATGGAGTCTTGACAGAAATGAGAATAGTGGCTGTCTCTAGAAGAGACATAGACTAGGAAGTTATGGGAAGAAATGTCTAGGGTGCTTGGAAATACTGTATATCTTGACTTGGATGGTTTTCATACAAGAGTACGCACATAAAAAGTCAAGATATGCACCTATTAGTGTACTCTGTACAATTGCTGTATGTTATACCTTAACTTTAAAAAATTTTAAAAACTCCAGGTTTGTGTATGAGAGTAAGGGGGAAGAGAGGAGGGAGAGAGGGAGACTGAGAGCAAGATATGGATGGACAGAGAATAAGCATAAAGAACTAGGGCACAGGGGTGCCTGGGTGGCTCAGTGTGTTAAAGCCTCTGCCTTCGGCTCGGGTCGTGATCCCAGGGTCCTGGGATCGAGCCCTGCATCGGGCTCTCTGCTTGGTGGGGAGCCTGCTTCTCCCTCTCTCTCTGCCTGCCTCTCTGCCTACTTGTGATCTCTGCCTGTCAAATAAATAAATAAAATCTTAAAAAAAAAATTTTTAAGACTCCAAAAACCCTGAAATAAGGGCTAGAATCTCCATGTTTCTTAAGTTCACTGGATGATGCACTGAAGTTTGAGAACAGATTAGCAAAATTAAGCACAGGGAAGTTCATTGATTTTCCCAAAGTCACTCTGCTGGTTAATGGAGCTCTCAAAACCAGAACTTATAGAAATTAAACTAAATAATCTTCAAAATAAACCCTGGGAGTAGGCATCCTCACTGCTAAGTCTAGTGACTGATTCAAGACAACACAACAGGTAAAGAGCAGGTTGAGACCAAAGAGAATCAAAAAGGAACATTGATCTAAAATTTTAAAGGCCTAAAAAGCCAGCTCAAGACAATTCAACCTCATTTTCTGGATACTTTTAAGTCATTGAAGGTTTATAAAGGGAACAGGGAAAGATAAGGAATAAAAGTAAGTGTAAAGAGTAGATTGCCCTGGGCTCTTAGATTTCTAAGAGCCCAGGGCAGCAAGAAGACCAGTCAGCCCTAAATCAGGACAGGAACAGAATGAATGTGGAGAAATGTGGAGAAATGTGCAACTATTAGAGAAAATTTAGAGATAGAATCAGGGGTACTTGGCAATAATAGCAATGATTAGTAATATTTACTATATATCCATATTACCACTTGACTCTATCAATAATTCCATGAAATGAGGACTATTACTGTCCCATATTTTGCAGATGTGGAACCCGAGGTAAAACAAGAGGATAAATAACATGCCAGGGTCACAGAGAGTAAATGACAGACCTAGATTTTGAAAGCAGATCTGTTTGGCTCCAACTGTTACATTAGAATAAGAAGAAAGAAAAGGAGAAAGTCAAAGACGGCACACTTTGGGTGACAGTTAACTGGTATTATCATTAAAAGACAGAGGTCATACTAAAGAAGGAACAGATTTGATGGTAAATAGGATGAGTTCAAATCTATTCACTTTGACTACGAGGGCCATTAATTTCTAATATCCTCCTACATTTGCATATGTTCCAGTATTATTGAACAAAGGAGAAAGGGGCAAAGCAGTGCTTTAGTAACACTGATATTTTAAAACCAGCTTTTACAGTACTTCTGCAAATATGTAGTCTTATTAATATATATCTAGCTACAAAATTCTGCTAAGATGTTAATACCCCTTTTACAAAGAAGTTATGGATATTATCATATGCTTCCATTTCTTTTTTATATTTCACACCCGTGATCACCTCAGAAAGACCTGCTAAACTCTTTCCATTTGGAACATGGACTTGAGAATGTGATGCTGTTACATATAATATGTTGGTTGCAAGTCAATGCACCTGACCAAGAAACTACTCCAGTGTTAGGGACTGAATTGTGTCCCCCCAAAATTCCTATGTTGAAGTCCTAAACCCCAGTACCTCAGAATGTGGCTATATTTGGAGATAGGGATTTTAAAGAGGTAAAGTTAAAATAAGGTCATTAGCATGGGCCCTAAACCAATCTGCCTGGTGTCCTTACAACAAGAGGAAATTAGGACACAGACAGACAAAGATGAAGACACAGAGAGAAGGTAGACATCTGCAAGCCAAAGAGAGGCTCCAGAATACACCAACCCTACTGACACCTTGATCTCGGACTTCTAACCTCCAGAGCTGTAAGAAAATAAGTTTCTGTTGTTTAACCCACCATGTCTGTAGTACTTCGTCATGACAGCCCCAGGAAACTAAAACACTGTGTATTCACATTACTGTATATTCATATTACTATCCAGGACCCATAATTACAGATGGCTAACACTGCAAGTGATTTGTGTGGTACTATTAGGAAATGGTTGGTTTGTACAGACCTTGGCCAGATTACCCTGGGGTTTCTTACCTGTTGAAATAACCACCTGCTAATCTCACTATCAGTATATTCCCACTGTTTACATCAAAGCGACTGCTTGTACAGAATGAGCACAGCTCTGAGTCTGGGAGGCACCATTCACATCCCCTTGTGATGCTGCCCAAGGTAAAGTTCAGCTGTTGTGCGACCTCTACTGACCTGTTCTCCATGTCACAGTGGCAAGAATCTGTATTCCCCCACCCTGGCTTCCTTTGATCTCCTTTTTGTAAATTATCAGGGTAGAAGAAAGCCTTAGTGTCTGATGAAGCCTCATCCTAAACAAGTAGGGTTAAGCAACATAATATATGAAACTGGGAAAATCAGTGGGAACCTTGGAAAACACCTGATTTCATGGGCTGGCTGAGAAAATATCGGAATGCTTCTGAATTTATTATGCTATTGACAGAAAACAGAAATACTTTCTAAAATGTCAAGGGTGAAAAAAATAAAAATAAAAATAAAATGTTAAGGGTGATACCAAAAAGATAAAATTTCATGAATTTAGCATTAATCAAAGTACAAATAGTAAGAGTTCTTCTCCACACATTCAAAGTCTCAGATATTAATACTTAAAAAAAAAAATCAACATACATGAATGAATAAATAATGATTTTTAAGCCATCTTTGGGGAAATAAAGAGTCATTTCCCCATCATAATGTTCACAGGATTATAGAGAGATGAAACAAGGAAGAAACAGCCAGGCTAATAATGTAAAATCATCAGATCAGAGCTTTCCTCTAGTTTCTATCAGCACCTCCAGTGAGATTTTTATTGCTGAAATCAGAAATGCCATATCACAAGTTCTCCACTGAAAAATAACTGCTGTAAAAAGCATTTACTGTTCATTTACTGGAAGCTTAATATATGCTTTTATATATTTTTATTACATTCCATTAAAAGTAGATTTATTATTTAATCCAAAGATAGGGAAAAAGTAATATTAGAACCAAAATACAGTCTCTCACAATGGCAACTTTAATTTTTTATTCAGTGGTATATGGCTTAACTTTTTTATTAAAATATAGATACAAAAATGCACAGATCACAAATGCACGGCTTGATGAATAGCTCACAGTAAACCCACCTACCAAGTGAAAAAAGGGATTATATGCATCACCCAAGAAGTCCTTCTCAACATTTAAACTTCCATGTACTTCAAAAGTAATTTTCCATGGCTAGAATTTCCAGTACAATGTTAATTTAACTAGCAGTGGTTAATAACAGTGGGCATCTTTGTCTAGGCAGGAACCTTTCAGTCTTTCACCATAAAATATATTAGCTCTGGATTTTTCACAGATGCCCATTCATCCATTTGATTAGTGACTTTTCCAGTCTACTTCTGCAAAGGTTATATTTCTTTCCATGAGTGATCACTAAAAGTTCTGTTCGTTTAGCTTGTTTTCAGCTAGTATTTTGAAAGAGATTTCCTTGAATATTAGAAGCTTAAAAAAACTCCCACTTTTTGCAGATTTTCTGTGCCTTGAGGCAGTATTACTTAGGCAGACCATTTACAACTCTGCCTTAGCCTTAATTTCCTGCTTGCATTGAGCCTAGAGATCAGCCAAAGATGGCAGCTTAGGCTTTTCACAGATCTTTCCTGAGCATGCATCAAGTCCTAGGCATGTGTGTGTGGCTTTATAAATTGTCAGGTATACATGGGAGTATTTAAATGCCCTGATTTCTTAGGAAAAAAACCTCTCCCCTCATGTTTGATCCCCAGACTTTAAACTGTTTATTGCATGTCTCAACATAATCTATTGTCCCAGGTGGCTATAAGTTTTCTTTTTGCCTTTAACATTGTTGGATAATGCTGCTTTTCTACCCTGAGTGAATTCTGAGTTAGGTAAAACAGAAACAAATCCTTTGTGGGGCACCTGGGTGGCTCAGTTGGTTAAATGTCTGCCTTCATCTCAGGTCATGATCTCAGAGTTCTGGAATCCAGCTGCTGAGCAAAATACTAAAACAAAAAACAGACAAACAAACAAACAAAAAATCAGAAGCAAATCCTTTGTATCTTCAAGTAGGCCCCAGACAGCTTAGAAGTAACAATCATTTGCATCACTCTTTTTTGTTTGTTTTTTTTTCATTACTCTCTTTTAAGTTATTTTACAGAAGCCATAAAAATATCCTCTTCAAGAATCTCAATTAGTACTAATACCTGATTCTTATTCCCTAATAGGATATCTAAATCCATTCATCATGCAGCAAAAAATATGACTTTAATGGGCTTTAATGGTGTTATAGTCAAAAAGCCTATATGTCCCCAGTGATGTCCCCTAAACTATATTCTGACTTTGTACTTATTTTGTGCTCATGTTCTTATTCCTTTTCTCACAATGATGGCTTAAGAATTCAGTGCATCTTATCCTTATTAAAATACAAGCACAACTTTATTTCCAACTTATCCCATCCCATTTCCATAAGGCCTTTACAAAGGGGGCAATTCTTATTTTCAAAACTAATGACTAGGGATCTCTCCTGAAAGAAAACCAAGTTTCTTTCTATGCAGCTCTGTCTCCAACCTTTTTTTTTTTTTTTTTTTCACTATAATTTGGAGAGATATATCCACAGAGCAAGGTGGATCCAGATTCTCATCTTGGTCCCCAACCTCCCTTTGTGATTCTCTCTGTTGGCACCTTTCCAAGGATCACACTGAGAACTTTTACCTGGTTTATGATGTGCTTATGGCTGTATTTTTTAATGAGCTTAGCCATGGGGGCCTCCCAGAGAATGAAGATCTCATTTAGTGGATAAATTGCTCCCTGCTTTAAGGACTCAAGAAAAAATTTCCCTTCTGCCAGTTTTCTTCTCACTTCACTTCACCTAATTTGTTCTGCAAAAGTTTATGTGCAAATAGTATGTCCAAATCACCATCGGGGAGGGGCAGTACACAGTCTTGGAATAATAGAGAATTAATCTAATTGTTGAACTATTAGAGTGGCCATGACCATCTACAGCAAGAGGATTGGTTTTAGTAACCACTGGGACTAGAGGTCGAGTGACAAATAACTGCATGAAAGAGAAAAAAATAACATTGACTTATTTCTGCTGCATCAGTACCGGAAAAAGAAATATCACAGAGTGGAATCAGTACTTAAACAGGGTAGTTTGGGCTGCCAAGATGAGCATATGTGCCAACCTGAAAACCCTAACAGAAGACATTTTTAGGGACTGGAGCATCCATATTTCTGGTGAATCCTGGAGTTAAAGTTTAATGTCATTATAAAAAATTTTTGCTAGGACGTCTGGGTGGCTCAGTCAGTCAAATGTCTGTCTCTTGATTTCAGCTCAGATCATGATCTCAGGGTTGTGAGACTGAGCCCCATGTCGAGCTCTGCGCTGGGTGTGGAGCCCGGTTAAGATCCTCTCTCTTCCTCTCCCCCTGCCCCTCCCTGTTTTCTCTCTCTCTCTCTTAAAAAAAAAAAAAAAAAGACACACACACAGACACACACACACACACACACAGGTCCTATCTCTTTGATTATCCCTATCCATGGAGGTGTGACCTAGTAGACTGGTTAGCTAAAACTGAAAACAGCCTCAGTTACAACTTCCACACATTGCTTTCAATACCACTTTCAGAACTTCCACATAGAAAAATGTAAATCCCTAAATCATTCAGCTCCTGCAATGTTGGCGTGTCTGCGTATCTCAGCACTCTCTGTTTTTCCTCTTGTCAAAACAATGGAAGTCGTGTGTGTGTCGTGAGGGAAGTGATCCGGAGGCACAGAGGGCAAAGGCAGAATTCCTGGCTATCGAGTACATCAACTATGTGGCTGCAAAACACCAGCTGACATCCTGACCCCCAAAATGGGCTGCCGGACTTGCCTCTGGGAAGGATGAATTGCCCCAAAGGCAGGCTCCCTTCTAACCTGCAGGAGAAAGCATAGAAGGCAGAGGAGGGAAACTGCTTTCCAGTCACACTAGCAGCCTGAATGTTCTCCTCACCCCTCCCTCTTCCCTGCCTTGGTGACCCTGTAATGTATGTGGTTTATAATAGGCATAATGCCTTAGGTAATTGTCATTTTGATTAAGCTATAAACCTACCCACTTGTGAGAAGGAAATAGTCAGCCTTTCAAATCCTGCAGAGAGAACAGACCACAGGGCAGGCCAATTTAGTTTAAATAATTTAGAAATACCCAGTGAGAAGATTACCCCCCTAAATACTTAAGACCCTGAAGGGACAAGTCATTCCAGTTGTTCATTGTTTTCTCTCTGGGAGAATTGCCATCAGGATAATTGCTGACTCATCTGTGGTTCTGTTTCAAGCCCTTGAGTCTTGGAACTTAGACTCTGGGCACAATGACAGGAGTGGAAAGCAAGGTAGCCAGGATTCTCTTCTCGTCTCTTGTCTCTGTAGAGGCAGATCCCTTGTCTGAGATAACTGCATTCCGTGAAATGTGGATTTCTAATATGTAAAGTGTGTAAACATCTAGCAGACCCTCTGAACAAGAGCTGGTAAAACATAAAATGCGGTGCAATTATTAATTGGTTAGTTAAGTTTTATTTAAGGAAGGTTCTATTATGCCAAATGAGATACAAAGAATTTGAAGATACTATTGCTGCTTTCAAAAGCACACGATCGGGTCAGTGAATGAGATTGGTGAATAACTTGAAATACAGGTTGAAAAAGGTAATCTGTTGCTGACAGATAAATTGGGATCTAAGCTGACCTGTGACTAAATGTAAAAATTGGAATGAATAAATGAAGGAAGACTTCTCATGGTGAGAAGTTTTAGGGCTAAGAATTGTCACATACCCCTCCTCCTTTCCAGGCCCCTGACACATGGAGGGTAGCCACAGAGCAACAACTTAAAGGAAACAAAAATAATATATTTGAGCAAGTATCCGTTCCCCAAATGCAGTTTGAAGTCAAATACACTCAGTACTGGTGCTAAGGTGGGCTTCCTGCCTCTCACATTAGCGATAACCAGGTCTTCAGTTCAAACCTGGCCTTGCTCCCTATTCAGTCAGAACAGAAAGAACAGAGAGCATGGGATTCTTCTGGCAACCACCACTGAAGGGTGTTTCCTACAAGAAAAAGGAGACACACCACCCCGGAGTACAAGAAATAAGAGAAAGCACTAGGTCAGTTCCCAACTGTGGGCAGAATACATACACCCAGTAATAAAATATCAACTCCCCTTATGGAGAGAGGATAGCAAAGATGTATTAGAAACAGAACTCAGTAAATGCTGTGAACCAACATGGTATTCAAAAATATTTAAGTAATGATAGATTTTTTTTCCCCTTGTTCTTCTGCCCACTCTCTTGCCATGAAGGTTAACTCATGAAGCTCCTCATGCCAGAGAAAGTATTTACGAGAGGTCGGCAGACAGATAGGAATCTCAAAGCAGACGTCTTTGCAACTATGATTTTAAAAAACGAGAAATCTTAAAAACTTGAATATTAAACCTAAAAACCTTATAACTCAATGTCATGAAAAAGACAAGCGGAGCATCGGTGCAGCGGAAATCAAAAGGTGGGCTTGGTGTCCCTGAGACCACATACCCAGGTCCACCTAAGCTGAGAGTATACGCCAGCCTGAGAACAATTAATGGGGGAAACTTGGAGGGACTGGAGGCTCCATCACTTTTTCCAGCACATTCTGGAGTCCAAACTTAATGTCATTATAAGTGTTATTTGCTGCTCATATCCCTTTGTTTGTACCTATGGAGGGAATGAATTTGTGTATTGACTCAATATATGAGTGTATTTGTTTGTTTTTTTCTTTTTCTTTTTATTTATTTATTATTTATTTATTTATTTATTTTTCTTTTTATTTATTTTTCTTTCATATAGTCGTTCGTAGGGAGAACTCAGTATATAAGAAAGGTGACTTCCCAAAAAGGAAATGGAAATAGGAGCCCTTTGGCAAGGAAAAGTCAGGGGAGGCAGAATAGGGAAGGACAGAGAGGAGAATGGTTATACCCTGCTACCCACTCTAGGATGAAAGCCAGGGTAAAGCGGGCTGCTGATGGTTTTAGAAATAAGCGAACAGGTTAGGAGACCTCAGGGTTCTGGCACTCACTCCTGGATCTTTCTGATGAAAACTGGAGACCTTTGTAGGTCTCTTAGACAATCTCTGTGACTAGCATGGCTCTGTCTAGAAAAGAAATAAAGGATGAGACTACATAGAGAGGTCCTTGATAATGCCCCGGGGTTTCCTCAGGAACCTGAATTGGGGATTGGGAAGTTCCTGCCTGCATCCAGTCAGTACTTGGAAGATAGCTGAGGTGGGAACCACAGGCTGGCAGTGGGGAAGCAATTATGGGAACCCAGTATGAGCCAAGAGCCAAGTAGCCCCAGCCAAAACTGAGGTGAAGCAAGTTAGCTGACGGGGAAGGGGCTCAGGGCCTTGAAGTTACCAAGAGTGTAGACTGTGCGTAATTCACCAACTAGATTTTGGCAGCAGGACACTGAGTACTGCCCAGGTCAGAGGCCTTCAGTCCAGAAACCAGCCAAGACCTAGGGCAGAACCAGTTTTGCATATAGACTAGTCACCCCTCCAAGCATTGTAAAAGAGATGTGTAGCGTTTCCCTCATAGCCAGACATGACTGGGATGCGTGGAATGAGAAGGGAGTAAACTCTATTCCCACTGGTATGCTCTGGTTAGCTTATATAGGCCTAACACGGGGGCCAAGTGTGCACGGTGCTTCCAGACCTTACTTTCCCTGCTATCACTGCTATCACGTTGGTAGCCGGAAATCAGCCCTAATGGGATTATTTATACCATGGAAATTGAAATGCTAAAAACCAGGACCTTTGTTCCCCCAAAGGGAGCTGATTGTTAACCTTTTACCAGCCTCCCACTGCCTAGTCCTCACACCTCCCCCTCCCTACCTCCAGGTAGAAAGAGTGAGGAGTTTCGCTCCTCATAACTAGAGTTTTAGCAAGCACGTGGAAGAATGGCTGCTTAAAGTGAACTTGGTAAAAAAGAAGAAACGAGCTTATTCTATGTAGGATATGGGAGATTATCCTGGAAGATAAGGAGGGGTTAGAGTATAGAGAACTTTAAATGCCACAGCAAAGAACCTGGTCTTTATTGCTTAATCATTAAGAAAACTTAAAGTTTTGTGGGAAAGAACGGCATCATGAAATGAGTATGGAAAAATTATCTTTTAGGATATATCAGATGAGATGATGTAGTGGGTAAAAAAGAGAATATTTTGGGGAACTTCAGTAATAAAGTCTGTTAAATGGTCCAAAAGTGAGGGGACAATGATGTGAAAACTAAACAAATAGAAAAACAGATGAAAAAAAGTAGAGTTGCATTAATCAATCCTTAAGGACTCATTTCATGTACATATCTGCCATATATTCTTGTTTTTCTACTGAGACGACTTCCTAGGTCAGATTTCAAGTCAAATAGTTTCAAAGCCCATGCTTCAAAGCAGACAGTCGCCCTCCAACGAAGTCACCTGTGTGCTTATTATAATGCAAATTCCTGGGTTCCAGTCCAGACCTATTAAATCCTGTGGGACCTAGTAGTCTGTGTTTTAACTGTCACTCCTGGGTGATTTTCATGCACAGTAAATTTGGGATCAGTTTTCTCAATGTACTCATGTTGTGGTCTGGTACTTTAAATGCATTCTGATATTCAACCAAGATTTGTTGGGGTGGGAGGGGACAGTGGAGTCTAACTACATAATACATACGGTTAATGTAAGTTTAAAATATGGGCTTTCACCTACTCACTTCATTGGCCCCAGATGGCAAGCTTAAAACCGTCTCTTCCAGGGAATTCCTCAATTTTTCCTCTTTCCAGTTCATAGACCTCTTCCTTCAGGCTTTGGGTATATGAATCAGTTCTTAATTATCTGAATTATTGCCACTCCAGCCCTATGCTGACTGCTTTCTGCTTATCCCTTCGTCCACTATGTGATAGGAAAGTGACTCCCTCTGGGCGTTAGGAGGAGGATGTTTGGGACAGCTGGCTCCAAACCTGGAACCAGCTGAATTTGAGCCTGGCTCTGATACTTAGTAGTTTTGTGATCTCCTGCTAGTCAATTTCCAGCCTCAGTTTCCTCAAGTATAAAATGAAAAGGAAAAAAATAATCTTTAAGAGGATAAAAATGAGACTACTCTGTTTAAGAAACTCTAGCTCCCCTTTTTCTCATTTTGTTTGCATCCAGATCCAAACTTCTGTCCTGGCAGTCCCCCTTATTAACAAGGCAGAGAATCTACCCACCATCTCCCAGGGGCTTTATTTAGTGCACCGAGCTCAGTCACTACCTCTAGTCACACCTCTCTATGTGCCCCTGGTACTTGAGAGAAGGCCCTTCTCACAGCCTTTCTCTCATTAGCCTCCCCTCGGCTTCCTCAAAGGGCCTCTCACTCTCATGTCAGTTCTCACTCCTTTTCAACCCTGGCACCACCTGGGTCCAGATGTCTCTTGTCTCCAGAAGAGGCGTTTGTGTTCTGACAGCCACCATCTGGATCCAGAGATGTTCTAACACTGACATCCCTCACAACTACGAAAACATCTTACACCTTCGTTCCCACATTCTCAATCCTGTTTGAGGCCGCAGGCACTTTCCAGGGCAGGAATTTTGGTTTTTTTTTTTTTTTCTCCATAGCAGTCTTCCTGTTAGCATTCCCCCTTTCCCCATTGGCTCTGCCCTGTTCCTCACTCTGTTGCAATGATTCACAGGGTTCTCATCCTAGACAGTGACCCATATCATGTTCCTCCATTTCTCTGATGAAAAGAAATTAGCTAATGCCTTGGGGCTCTGCTTTTCGTTCATTCATGTCTCTCTGGTGTGAAATTTGTATCAGTTTCACAGCATCCTCCATCTGGAGTACTCATAATACCCTTGGAAATACCGGAAAGAAAACAGTGGAGGAACATGGCACATTTTCTGGAACACTTGATTTATCTGAAGATTCAGGAAATAGGGGAACATATGAGAAAGAAGTAACACAATATAATAAGAAAATTTTCAATAACATTTTAATTTAAATATACCTGATTATATGTTGATTTATATATCGTTCAAGATCCATGCAGGAAATCAATAGCAGGATCAAATGGTGAAGATGAGCAGAGTCTAATAAAGGATTATTTACAGATGAATGGGTAGAATGAAGGGGAACCAACAAGGGGCAGTGAAGTATCTTAACAGCAGGGGTCCATTCTCACCCCTGGACCAGAGGGAGCCTGGGATAATCTGCAGCTGTAGGAAAGAACCCTCCGCTGGAACTGGGATTTGGTAGGAAGGAGGCACTGAAGAAGTAGCCCAGCAGGCAGACAGCCAAGTAAATAAGTAAACTGACCTCTCTATCCCTCTGCACTCTGACATATCATTACCCTTTGGCGGAATCCAGTCATAAGCTAGAGGGCAAGGGCAGCCTATTAGTGCCATCCATAGAGGCTGGGTAGGAGAGCCCAGAGCAAGGAGGAGGAGGGTAGCAAGTGAATCTGGAGGAGCAAACAGAATAGACAGCCCAGAGCAGAAAGCAAAAGTTATACCAGTTTTGAAGCTGAAAGAATGAAACTTGAAATGAAATTTGAGCTTGAGAAAAGCCCACCTTGGCTCATCACCATGTTCAGAAAGAAAACCTAAGGTCTGCTGCTTACTGGAGCTCTGACAAAGAGTTGAAGATGAAGGCTTAACATAAAATGTTTTTCAGTGGTTACACAAAATGAGTGTAGTAGCAATAGCTTCATACTAATCACAGACCTGTCAGAGTATTTTAGGTCTTTCGGCGCCTCAGAGTTACTTGCCGAGTGCCCACTGGTCTACCCCACCATGTTCCCTATGTCCATCATCATCAGAGGTGACATGACCAGAGGTGACAGCTCCCAGAAGTTCTGTAGAGGCTATTCTAGAGAGCTGTTCCTTCACTTCAAAAGGGGTTCTGTGTCCAACTCACTTGAGAAAACTTAACTCTTATATTTCTGGTCTGGTTTGAAGATGCATAAAGCAGATTAGAATTCTAAAGGTTCTGAGAAGTTCGAAAGAGTCAAAATACTGTTTTAGGTTTTGGAGCCAGATTACCTGGGTTTCGACCTAATCTCTAATTCACTCCTTGTGTGGTCTTAATATCATGGAGTTAGGTTTCTCCACATGTGAAGCAGAGACATTTAATGTATTTACCTCATAGAATCATAGTGAAAATTAAGTAAGAAGACTTTTCAAGTGTATCTTGATACAGTAAGTACTCAAACACAGCAGCTGGTAGCAATACTAGTAATGTTAGTATTTTCATGATTATCACTACCTGTTTAATTTAACCCAGAGAGTTCCCAAAGGAACCTGAGCAAATTGAGCTCCCCACTCTAGTATGTATTAAGATCATATGGGGTTTGTATACTGTGTGAGACATGATAATTAGGAAATCTCTGTGGAAGGCAGTGGTTTCCAGAGCAGACGTTCCCCAACCTCTATCACCTGAGAGTCTTGTGAAAAGCAGATTCTGGTTTCAGTCCATTGGAATGAAGCCCAGACTTCTGCATTTCTCACAGATACACAGACAGTGCTTTGGCTCTTGGTCCCTGGTCCCTGCTTTAAGTGACAAAGTCTGAGATATGCTTGTTCCACTTGAGATGAGAGAAAAGGACATTTTTTTAAACTACTCCTGTTCCTACAAAACTGAACCTCTGGCACTGGGAGTTAGTGTCAGTGGACAGTATTTGATGAATAGATTAAATCCAAGAGAGTAAGCTGCTGGAGAAATTTCATGAAGGAATAGGATTCCAGGAGGTAGGAGAGAGAGGCCCCCAAAAAGGAGAGAAAGAGATGCCCCACAAACAAACTCATAGGTACTCAAAGTATCACTTTGCCTAGACCAGCTTTCAACTGGAAAGGAAGAACCCCCATATTCCCACAATATTCACCACACAGAACCCAAACACCACCCTTCCCTACGTGCACTTTGATCACAATATTTTTTAAACAGAATCCATCTTGCTAAAGTTTAAAAAGCAGTAAAAATCATGCATTCTCTGCATTATGCTGAAAATCACACTAAAGATGTAATGGATGGTTTCACAGAAACCGAGCTCATTCTCTTCCAAAGACGAAGTCTATTAGAATTTTTCTTACCTCACATCATGATGGCCTTTCCACAAACAAATGGAAAGGGTTGGTCTCCATGTGCATGTAGGCAGGAATATTATTAACCTAGACTGCTGCAGAATGCAGAGGTTGTTTTTTTTTTAAGATTTTATTTATTTATTTGACAGACAGAGATCACAAGTAGGCAGAGAGGCAGGCAGAGAGAGAGGGGGAAGCAGGCTCTCCACTGAGCAGAGAGCCCAATGCGGGGCTCGATCCCAGGATCCTGGGATCATGACCTGAGCTGAAGGCAGAGGCTTAACCCACTGAGCCACCCAGGTACCCCTAGAATACAGAGTTTTTAATAAGAGTTAGAAAAAAGAAGCTGATGGCAGGGTCACTTTTTTCTGCTCAACCCAAGAAACAAAGGAACGTTCATCATTTCAGAACCAAGTACTCGGGCTGTGATCTTTAAAACCTGTGCTTTGTCCTTGTAAACCTGGAATCAGTAACATCCCCAAAGTACTCCAGTAGCTAGCTGCTTTAGTTAGCCCGTGCTCTGCTCTAAATGTGCCAAGTTGTCTGATGTCTCTCCCTTCAGAGCCTCCTAAGGCGTTTATCTTGCCATTTCTGGAAATGAGCAGAATGCCCTGCGCACGTGCTCTCCACCAAACAAAGGACTCTTCTCGCTCTCTTCAAGACCTGGAGAGGCGGTGATGTGGTGACAAGGCGTGGTCTCTAGGATTGGATAGAGTCGAGTCTGAGGGCTCCCCCCCTCGTTGTATGACTTCGGGTGTGTTGCTCAACCTCAATGAGCCTTAATTTCTTCATCTGTAAAGTGACAATAATAAATATAGCCCCGTCTTGGTGTTTCTTGAAGTAGGACAAGTTTGCTAGTGAAACAGTATTCACTGCCTGAGGACAAAGGCACTCATTCATCAAGTCAAAAATATATTGACTGAAATGTCACTGTAACAAGGTGATATAGGAGAAAAAGGACTCTCTCAGTGGAAGCTTCCCAGTGATATTTATAAGGATTTTTATTAGCTTTTATGTATAGTTCCTGGCCGTTGCTCCTCAATCCAATTTATATTAAGCCTGTTTTGACTTATCTAAGTAGTAATTGTTTTTAATGATAAGAACTGTACCCTTGTGGCTTTTGTAATCTCTATCCATCATGTCTGAATAGATTAGTTACTTGACAAAGAGGAGGTAAGAACAGAAGAACAAAACTATTTGCTAAGTGACTACTCGAATTCTCTTCCAAATTACCTTATTTTTGTTTATTCTCACAACATCTTGGTGGAAAACATCTTGGAAATACAATCCAAAAAAAAAAAAAAAAAAGAGAGAGAGAGAGATTCATCTTCCTTCCTTCCCTCCATTCTTTCATTCCTTCTTCCCTTCTTTCTTACTTTCCTTTCTCTCTTTCTTTCCGTCTTTTCTCCCTCCCTTACTCCCTCTCTTCCTTTCTTTTATCTTCTTTTTTTTATCAAAGAGAACTCTGAGACTAAGAAGCAAATGAACAAGTACGTGCAAGCATGTAAAACTGCAAAGCCCATGTTCCGTTTATCTTCTCATATTGCACACTAAATAAAGACCCAATTATGTAACTTCTGTGAAAGATACAGTGGTACTTAAAAGGGAGTCATTTCTGCTCCATTTCTAAGTGAACTAAACTACCAGTCTCTTGGTGATCAATTTCCTTTAGTAGGAAGTATCTGGGAACCCAAAGGAATTCCCTGGGTGATCTTCCCGTCTATATGCGGTGAAGACACAGTCACCAAACACACACACACACACACACACACACACACACACACCCACACACATTCTGCATAACAAATACACACACACATTCTGTATAACAACCAAAGGGTCTAGAACAGTAATCACAATGACACAATTCAACAGAGAAATCTTTTGAAAGGAAATGAATTTTGTCCAGAGAATGTGCTAATTGCCCGTGGAATGTCACTTACCAATAACTGTATTTGTCTTGGGAAGACCAGAGGGGCTCAACCTTCAGCCGTACAAGAGCCATAACATGTATCTTCTTGATAGAATGACACAGATAATTAAATTTCCACTCTGTTTCATGAAATGTGATTGTACAAACTACAGTGAAAGGAAAGAAACTAGTCTTTAAGTATCTACTTTACATAGTGTAAGATATGTCACTTACATTGTTTAAGTTAATCCTCACAACCATGCTATTAAAGTAAGTCTTAGTATTTCCATTTCACACATAAAATACAGACTCAGAGATACTGTGATGTGCCCAAAGTTTAACAAGTCACATAGCAAATATTCAAATCCAAATTCCTTGAGCTAACAGCACTTATATTTTCTCCTCTGTATCACTGAATCAAACATGAGATATGGTCTTTCACACAGAAGTGAGCCACTTTTGATTTGCCATTTTAAGCCATGTGCCCTCTGGTTTGATGACTTTGAACCATATAAGCCCACACACCTAATCCTCCCTTCAGGTAACCAAAAACTCACTAATCCTGGAGAAGTTTAGAGAATAATTTGAGTGTTCAGAGAAGTATACTCTAGACTAGAGTTTCCTCAAAGTGAACTGTTCATGAACCATCTTCATAATATTTTACCATATCCTCATTCCAACTGTGCCATTTCTTGGTACATTTTTGTTTCTTTAGATTAATTTAAATAAAATTAATATATTTCCAAAGAAAACTTTATATTATCACCACAAATGTAATACCAGCATCAATTAATTAATTTCATGGTAATTAAAATCTGAGTACTCATTAATATCATCACAGGTGCCATCAAGAGAATGCTTACCACACTTTAGGATATACTGCTTTAGGCAAATCTGACAGACTTCAGGAATAAATCACAACCTTAACTCATTTGCATCTCACTTTAATGGAATTACTCAGCTGACATATTTCAGTATTATAGAATGTACCCTTTTGAAATTCAATCCTGATTTCCTTGGTCAAGATGAAAAGCTGTCTTCTTCTTTTTCCTTTGTCTGTCTCTGTCTCTCTCATAATGGCTTTATTGAGGTATAGTTCACATACCATAAAATTGACCCATTTCAAGAGTATAATTCAATGGTATATGTTGGTTTGCAATTCTCTCCAGAGCTTCCAAGGTGTAATCTGAAACTGGCTCACAAACAAACAAACAAACAAACAAAAAAAAAAACGGAAGGCAGGAAGAAACTAAAGAAAGAGGCAAACCCCTCCAGATTGGTAGGTAGCAGTTTTGACAAACAAAGGGAACTGACATACAAGAATTATCTTGGGCTATAGCAAGAGGAGTGGATTTCCGGCACCCCCTCCAAATCGTAAAAGTTTATAAAGACACCCTAACTGGGCTCAATTACATATACCATGTAGGTGTTTTCAACACAACATCATCATCTCAAGGCAGTGTCTTTAGAGCAGATTCTGGGAGCAGCAAAGGCAAGCAGAACCCACATTCCAAGGACAGAGGAGAGGGTGAGAGCCTCTGAGTGCGCAGATCTGGCTCATGGGTCAGTCAGCAGTTGTATCTTTTTGATGACATCTCCCAACAGCATACTCACACAGTTGTGCAGTCATCACCACAATCCATTTTATAACATCTTCATCACTGCAAAAGGAAACCTCATATCCTTTACTAGTCATTCCTAGTCTCCCACTACACCCCAGCCCTAAGCAACCAGTAATCTACTTTCTGGCTGTATGTATTTGCCTATTTTAGGTATTCCGTATAAGTGGAATCATGCAGCATGTGACCTTTTGTGTCTGGCTTCTTACCTCTAGCGTAATGTTTCAAAACTAGCCCATGATGTAGACTATATCACTATTTTAACAACTTCTTATTGCTGAATAATATGTCATTGCATGGAAATACCACAGTTTGTTTATCCATTCATCAGTTGGAGATTGTTTTCACTTTTTGGCTATCATGAATGGTGCCATCGATTTTTATGTACAAATTTTATGTGGATGTACGTTCCCATTTTTTTTTTTTTTGCATTATATGCCCAGGAGTGGAATTGCTGAGATGATAAAGTGTCTTAGCTGTGCTTGGGGTTATATTTTAAATTACCTTTTTTACCTCAATTAAATCACTCAAACATAATTATATTCTACCTTAACTCACTCATGGTAAAATTAGACAAACAAATCCTGCTGTATTTATCACAGAGGGGTCTCCCAAGACAGAAATGATCTAATGGTGAGTGGACAGGGACTGAAGAATCTAGATTCTGCCACCAACTAGCTGAATGTCCATGAACAAAACACTTTACCTACTAGCCTCCATTGTCCTTATTTGGAAAATGAAGGAGTTAGACTTCTTTTTGTCTAACATTCTCATTCACTTTAATTTTATTAACATATGCAAAAACATTTGGATTGGATGCAAAAACATTATATATATCACATACCTCCTTCCTGAGGAATGGCCATGCCCTATGGTGAAATAACATAAAACATTCAATCTTTAGGAAAAGTATGCCCAAAATTTCCTCCAGTCCATTTCCTCAAAAAACAAGACATATTCTCATGCAATTCTCAGGTACTTATGGTACCTCTGAAAGGATGTATTTATTTTTCTTTACATAATTCTATTTTCTTAAGCAAAGAAAATATTATAAGGGGAACCCAGGTGTTCTCCCTCTGCAATATATTTGCAGCACATCCCTGGTAACCATAAATTGCTTTGGGAAGGAACATTGAGTTATGTCCTCTCAGGTAGGTGGAGCCACAGTGAAGTTATTCCACAGAGAACTGATCTGGAGGCTTGGAAAAAAAATGAGCACATAAGATTTTAAAAGTTCCAGTTAGGGGCGCCTGGGTGGCTCAGTGGGTTAAGCCTCTGCCTTCGGCTCAGGTCATGATCCCAGGGTCCTGGGATCAAGCCCCACATCAGGCTCTCTGCTCAGCAGGGAGCCTGCTTCCTCCTTTCTCTCTCTACCTGCCTCTCTGCCTACTTGTAATCTCTGCCTGTCAAATAAATAGATAAAATCTTAAAAAAAATAAAATAAAATAAAAGTTCCAGTTAACTCTGTGATAAGAACAAAGGATAGATTTCTAGCAAAACATATCAAATTGATTGGGTTTGGGAACCTTCAGGTAGTATAGTTTTTATATATTGCCTGTTCACACAGGAAATACACAGAGATATCTATCTATCTATCTATCTATCTATCATCTATCTACCTATATGTATATATACAGCACTACCCCTCAATTTGAAACAACAATATATTATTGTCTCTCATGGTTCTGTGGGTTGACTGGACTCCATTGGGTGGTCCCAACTGGTGTCTCCCATGAAGTTGCACTTAGACTGCTGGGGTTGGAGTCATCAGAATATAAGACATCTGGGACGCCTGGGTGGCTCAGTTGGTTAAGCAGCTGCCTTCGGCTCAGGTCATGATCCCAGTGTCCTGGGATCGAGTCCCACATCGGGCTCCTTGATCAGCAGGGAAGGGCTCCTTGATCAGCAGGGAGTCTGCTTCTCCCTCTGCCTCTTCCTGCCACTCTGTCTGCCTGTGCTCACTCTGTCTGACAAATAAACAAATGAAATCGTTAAAAAAAAAAAAAAAAGAATATCAGACATCCAAGATGGTTTGAGAAGTGGCCACACAGTTTCTGTTTTTATACTTTAATTTCAGGATAATTTATTTCAGATGCATTTAGCATTTAAAAATTTATAATTTTTTATACATCAGTACTTTCACATGATTCATCTTTAAGACAGGACTGTTAAATAGATAATGGATGAGAAAACAAAGATTCAAATATTATAATGGGCCTGAAAAACACATGACTATGAATATTTTTTTTTAATTTCTTTTCAG
>PISX010014941.1:17812-51406 GCA_004024625.1 Mellivora capensis | reverse complement strand
GGTGAAGGCAGACGCTTAACCAGCTGAGCCACCCAGGTGCCCCTTGAAGGAATTTATTTTTACATCCGAATAGGACATTTGAAATAAGAATAAATGAAAGGAAAGCTACTTTTAATCTATACATGTATGCAACTATAGTCTGTGATGTCTGCCTGTTTGTTAAGGGCATAATATTACCTTTGTAAAGTTATAGGGGAACCACAATTCTGTTCAGATCCCAGCTGGGCATGCTAAGATGCCACTGGTACCTTGGACAGCACCATCCTGCTTCGGCACAATTGTTCCTTCTTTTGCAAGGGAAATACTGTATTTAGCTCACTTAAATTCCAACCAACTCTGAACTCTTCCTTTTTAAATGATAGTCACTCCTATAAAGGGAAACAATAAATGAGAGAATGGGTAACTACCAAAATGTCTGTTCTTCAGGACGGTTTAATTATTTCCTTTCTATACTTTTTTGATTTATTTACTGCTTATTTTAAAGGACTGAACGGTGGCCGGGTTTTTTGTTGTTGTTTGCTTGTTTTTGTTTTTTTCCTCCATATTAAAAGTTACAAAGTATTTGCTTTTTGTTTTCTGGACTACTGTTTCAGTAGTGCCTAGAACATAGTGAGTGATCTGTAATGCTCATAGAGTGAACGTGTACTTCTCCTATGGTAACATTTAGAGTTGCTTATCTCAGTCACAAAAGGCATGGTGCTAATGGGAAAGAGGAATAGTGTTTGATCCCTTTCTGGAAAGTTTTTTTTTTTTTTTAAGGATTTTATTTATTTGACAGACAGAGACCACAAGTAGGCAGAGAGGCAGGCAGAGAGGGAGGGGGAAGTGGGCTCCCTGATGAGCAGAGAGCCCGATGCAGGGCTCGATCCCAGGACCCTGGGATTATGACCTGAGCTGAAGCCAGAGGCTTTAACCCACTGAGCCACCCAGGCGCCCCCCTTTTTGTGTGTGTGTGTGTGTGTGCTTTCTGAAATAGGCTACATTACCTCTCCCTGCCAGCTTTGTTCACTAGAATGAGTGATATAAGAGAATCAGATCCTAGCATCTTCCCCCACTCCCAACATGAGCGCACATGCGTGCACGTGTGTGCACACACACTGCAATTCAAAGTGTACTTCCCACAAAAGACACAGCACATGTCATCAGCACCAAAGTCATTCCTGAGTCTAGGTCCTTGCTCAGACTCCACATTTCACAACTCGTTCTTTGGCAGTAAACTGGCAGCACTTAGATCTTGTGAGGCCAAGCAGAAATCTCCTTCTCCAACCACACTACTCCATATTAATATCATTTTTCCTTCAAGCTCTTAGCACTTACTCTCTGTACTACTCACTTGGCAAGTAATCATGCACATCGCTTGTTCTGTTATTTAAATCTGGTATTTAACCTTTCCTGTGTTGGGTTTCTTTACCTCTCTTCTGGATCATATGCAAATCAAGTATAAGGAAGGGTGCATATTAGTGTGGTTCCCTGAGCATAGCAAATCTGTTTCTTACTTTATCCCAGAGGTATGCTTTGAGGCAAATTTGGGTCCAGTTAGCTTATTTGTGAGGTGATCCCCTTGTAAGTTAGGTGAGGGAGTGAGGTAGGCAAAGGAAGAAAGGCAGGCAAAAGGATGTGGTAGAGAGTGGGTTATCCCAGTGGGCAACTGCACCATACTGCGGGGGACCCTCTGAGATAGCACGGTCCGGCAGAAATATAATTCAAGCCACAAATGCCAGCCACATTAAAAAGAAACTGACGAAATTATATATATATACATACATACATACATATGTGTGTGTGTGTATATATTATATATATATATATATATTCCATTTAACTCAATGTATCCACAGCAGCACTCAGTATATAATCAGTGTAAAATATTATGTGTTGATTGATTGAAAATCTCTGGATTCTAGCCATGGCAGCCTTTTCACGTTAGTTTTGCTGCCAGCATTAAAGACTGTCATATGTGGTTGTACAGGTTTAGCCCTGCATAACTCTAGGGGGCACCACTCACCTAGGCTTCCATAGACTGCGCTATGCATGGTATTCTTAAAGTTGTGTAGTGCCCAGCCTGCATAACTCCTCACGCGAGGGCTGTCAGCCTGTTACCTCTTGACCATAACTATGCTCATCACTTTGGGGAGAAGAATATAAGATTGTTAGAGCAGACATATTCACTTGGGCTCAGCTATGATATTCTGTCTTTTAAGGGTCACTGAACACTTCAAGCACCTGACACTGTTTCCTCGCAAGCCAGCATCATAACTAATCAGTGGAAGCCAGCACCTCCAGAGCCCTGCAATCACTCTGAAGGAGTCAGCTGCACACCCACGGCTAATTTTAGCATGCAGTCTGCAGAGGTACTGAGGAGTCTCTGCCAAGCACCCTTACAGACATGGCTTGGAATTAAATCACCCAAACTGGGTCTGGGAGGTGGGAAGGAGCAAAGTCTGTGGCCCAGAGCTTCCTCCCCAGTGGTAGGCTTCCCCACTCCCTCTTGCCTAGACCTCCCTTTCTCTGCTGCATTTCCTCACCCACAAGGTGTCTGCCTGCAAGTCTCCAAACTCTAGGGATGCCAGAGTTCGTTGCTCAGTCAAGAGGGGCTCCGAGCTGATTTCATTCCTCTCTTTCAGTTATTCCTCTGTGGTGGGTAACAGGCCATACAAAGAGAATCAAATTGGTCTGATTGGTAGCATCTAGGAAAAATAGTCAAAGCATTGTGCAGGGAGGAAGTCATGGAATTAGTTGAATATGGAATTGGAAAGCAAATCAGAAGTCAAGCATTCCAGCCATTTCCTGTTACAGTGACAAGCAGGAGAATCAGAGAGGTTGAGGAGTTTTTCAGGGTCACACAGTAGGTTAAGTGGCTAATATTCCATTGTGTACATGGACCACATCTTTTTTATCCATTTGTCTTTTGAAGGGCATCTCGGCTTTTTCCACATTTAAAAAACCAGTTAGGTTTTTATCATTTGCATCTGAAACCAAATGACAAGTAAGCTAGCTATGAAGGACCAATGAAACAACCTACAGATTACTTAATACCTTCAATATCTCTAGTGGTAGGATGTTCACCCTCATGTAAGCTCAGGGAGGGTGATGTCTCTCCAGTTTGATGGGATAAACATTGATGAGCCTAAACTTAATGTAGTAATTTTATTTTTTGGCCAATGAGTAGTTGATACAACTCTGGTGAATGAGACCCAGGGGGAAATTTGCTGTCTGGATGCTAGGATAGGTTTTCCTCTTGGGTCCATAGAGGTAAATAAACTTCTCTTTCCTGTCTTTATACATGGCTGTGTAGGGATGTGATGACTGGATCTGCAGCAATCAGCTTGAGGCCATGAGGAGACAAATCTGAGGATAGGAGCTGGCATGCCAGTCATGGTAAAGCAGAGAGATGGAAAAAGCCTCTCTCCTTGGTGGTGTTATTGAACTACTAAACTTCATTATTTCCAGACTTTTAAAAATGTGAGATGTGTTATTTTTTAACCACTTTTCATTTGCTGTTGTTACTTGTAGCCAAAACCAACTTGATTGGAGTTAGTTTTTAAAATGTATTTTTAGGGGCGCCTGGGGGGGGGGGGGCTCAGTGGGTTAAAGCCTCTGCCTTTGGCTCAGGTCATGCTCCCAGAGTCCTGGGATCGAGCCCCGAGTCAGACTCTCTGCTCAATGGGGAGCCTGTTTCCCTTCCTCTCTCTATGCCTGCCTCTCTGCCTACTTGTGGTCTCTGTCAAATAAATAAATAAAATCTTTTAAAAAAATAAAATGTATTTTTAAGTAGAAAATAGAAGTGAGAACTTTGAAATCTTACAGGGAAGACCAATATGTAAAATAATTTTATGGGGAGTTATGACAACTAAAAATGTTCCCAGACATTGTCAAATGTTCTTTAGGCTGACAGAGTTCTCCCTAATGGAGTGAGAACCACTAAACTAGCATTAGTTCCTTCTCAGCTGTTTTATAACAGTAAATTTGCTATATTGTTGGGATGGTCTTGAGATGTTCTTAAAAACAAAGAGTTATAGAAAATAACAGGACATGGAGAAGATGTGGAGAAATCTTGAATGTGGCTGTGGGAAATGGAACATGATGCAGCCACTGTGGAAGACAATTTGATGTTTCTTTACAAAGTTAAACATAGTTGGGCACCCTGGGTGGCTCAGACAGTTTAAGCATCTGCCTTCGGCTCAGGTCATGATCCCCAGGATCCTGGGATCTAGCCTCGCATCGGGCTCCCTGCTCAGCAGAGAGCCTGCTTCTCCCTCCCCCTCTGTGCATACTATCACTCTCTCTCAAAAAATTTTTTAAAGAAATCTTTAGAAAAATAAAAATAAATTTAAAAAGTCAAATCTAGAATTACCCTGTGATTCAGCAGTTCCATTCCTAGGTATGACTCCCAAAGAGTTAAAAGCAGGGGCTCAAATAGATCTTTCTGTTCTGATGTTCATAACATTATTTGCCATAAGTAAAAGGTGGAGGCTACCCAAGCGTCCACTGACAGATGAATGGATAAGCAAAATGTGGCATATCCTTACAATAGAATATTACTCAGCTGTAAAAAGGGGTAAAGTTCGGACACAGGCCACAGTAAGTGAATTTCAATGTGAACCTTGAAAACCTTATGCTACATGAAAGAAGCCAGACACAAAAGGACGAATATTAAATGATTCCATTTACAGCAGCCTCCCCTCAGTCACAGTTTCGCTTTCTGTGGTTTCAGTTACCGGTGGCCACCTGTGGCCTGGAAGCAGGAGATCCTCCTCCCATACCACCAGAAGGTCAGGGTAGCCTGACGCTGAGTCACCATGCCCAGGTCACGCCCCTCACTCCACCTCGTCACGCGGGCATGTTACCCTCTCACAGCATCCCAGGAAGAAGGGTGAGTTCAGTCGAGTCACAAAGTTCGAGAGAGAGCGAGACCACATTCAGGGGACTCTTTATTACAGCATGTTGTTACACTTGTTCAATTTTATTATCTGTTATTGTGGTTAATCTCTTACTATGCCTAATTTATAAATTAAATTTTATCACAGGTATGTATGTATAGGAAAAAAAAATACATATAGAGTCTGGTAATATCTGTGGTGTCAGGCATGCCCTAGGGGTCTTGGAACAGATCCCCCACGGATAAGGGGGGACTACTATATATGAAATCTCTAGAACAGGCAAATTCATAGAGACAGAAAGTAGAGTAAAGGTTACCAGAGGCTGGGAGAGAGGAGAATGGGGAGTTATTGCTAATGGGTACAGAGATTCTATTTGGGGTGATGAAGAATTTTGAAAATACGGGCACCTGGGTGGCTCAGTGGGTTAAAGCCTCTGCCTTCGGCTCAGGTCATGATCCCAGCGTCCTGGGATCAAGCCCCGCATCAGGCTCTCTGCTTAGCGGGAAGCCTGCTTCCCTTCCTCTCTCTGTGCCTGCCTCTCTGCCTACTTGTGATCTCTGTCTGTCAAATAAATGAATAAAAAATCTTAAAAAAAAAAAAAAGAATTTTGAAAATAGGTAGTGGTGTTGGTTGCACAACATTGCAAGTGTAATTAATGCCATCAGATTGCATGTTTACATCTGGTTAAAATAGTAGACTTTATGTTTTCTCTATGTGTTTTACAGAACACACACACATAAATATATAAATATCTATTAAAATTTGTTTTTATTTTACAGATACAATTATAATACATTCCTACAATAAAGAAAAAATTTTAAAAACCCAAATGAGTTCAAGTCATCAACTTTTGTCAAGTTCTGTAGTGTTCGATACAGCGCGTCACCAGGATATTCTGGTACATGATAGAACACTGTGGGGGAGGGAAGGAGTAGGTGGGACTCAGGGACTCCTGCTGTGTTCTGGCCATCGAGATTGGAGTCTGTGGACTTCCGAGACATCCATGCCATAGTTCGCGGTTCTGTCCAATATTTGCCGTGTATCAGGCACTGTGCGAAGGTCTTTATATGGATCACCTCATTGAGCTCTCGGGACAGCTCCGAAAAGCAGGTGCTCATATTGCCCCATTCTATGTGTGAATAAACTGAGGCTCAGAGAAAGGGGTAGAGCCAGTATTTGTAGAAACCCAGAGAGTTGGGACCATACGAGTCCCATGCATTTAGCCACAGGACCCTGTTTTCTGCTGCCCAAATGCCTCCTTTGGATTAAAAAGCCCATTTTGAATAAAATGAATCCATTAGTGGCTTTAAAGCAACTGTGGTCTTTCTGACTTCATGTTTTGTTTTGTTTTGTTTTTAAAATCACATTCCACAGAAGGATGTGTTTTACGTGTTTTCCACCGAACAACATCCATTAGATCAGGAAGGAGGCCACAGCCCTTGGGCTTTCTGGCAAGTGAGCTAGGGTGCTCCTGAGATATGAGGTTACTGTTTCCTGCTGGGCTTTAGATGACATTGTCTAAATTTTCCCGTCTATCTTTGAGCCTTATTGAGGGTAGACTATGGCACTTGATAGTTTAATCTGTGTAATCTCTAGACAAATCATGTCTCCACTTGCCTGCCAGGAAAATGTTAATTTATTCTGCTTCTGGATCTAGAGAGGTAAATGAGGTAAATGAAAATGCACTGCGTGTGTGTGTGTGTGTATGCACGCACACACATGTGTATTGGTTGGTACATAAGGATCTGTGTGAAGAGAAGCAAGTGAGCCTTAAATCTAGACATTTTAAGTGGAAGATTTTTGAGTCTTCTTTAAGGCTTGCAACCCTCCTTTCCCCGACATTATATGTAGAACTTTGTGTCTGTGGTATGATTTTGTTTTTGGAGGGTGCACAATATAGTGTTCCTCAGAATGCCGTCAGGGTTTTGGAGAATGTCAGTCTGTAATTTTACGATGCCTGTTACCTGGCACGTCTTTCTTTTCTGAAGAGCCACAATCATCTTAGGTATGAGTGGCACTTGATATTTAAGAAGCACCTTTATTAGGTAAGGGGCTGGATGCAGAAAGCAGCAGTGGGAATTATCATTTCGAGCTTGTTAAATTTGAAGCTTGGGGGAAAAAAAATGAGCCAGATTGAAATAAACTTTGGCAAAAGGAGCCCGAGGACACCAATCTGCTCCTTTAACCATCAACTCCTCCTTCCTGTTCGTTCCCTGCCTTCTGTTCTGCTGCTCTAGCCCCTGCCCACCTTCTGTGCTACAGGCCTGGAACCAGCATGGGGAATGGAAAAACCAGACATTTCCACTTTATTCAGTCTGCGTCTGGCACATAGTAGGAATTCAACAAATGGTAGCTTAAAAAAGCAGACCCATCCAGATCTCTGTGAAACGGTAATTTGTTTGAGACACAGAATAAGGAGAGAGTCCTGTTCTCTTAGAACCTAGGGGAGCCCATAGACAGGCTCAGAGATTACACATTCATGGCAAATGGGAAGCCATCTGAATGTGAGTTTCTGTACTTAAAAACGAAACCAAATATAATTTGCTACGTATTGATCACATGCCGTGTTCCGTATACGATCCTTCATGTACATTATCTCCACTAAGCATCACAGCCATCCCGGACCTTGGTACTCTCAAAACTATGTTAGAGAACATAGTTCTTTGAGAGACCCGAGAAGTTAGGATTTCAGGCCTGCTGTTCCCCCGATGCCGTGCCCTTCATGTGAACCTAGCATTTCCTCATTTGACCAGGAAAGACTTATTGTGTGAGGAAGACCATGAACTGAATGTTAACAAATGGAGTGTATATCCAGTGGATGTGCCTGTCAATCTTTCTCAAACGTCACTGCATATACAAATCATGGGGGAATCTTGTTAAAATAGAGATTTGGATTCAGCAGTTGGGTGAAGCCAGGGTGGAGCCCAAGCTCACATGTCTAACCACTTCCCAGGTGTTGCGTGCTGCTGATCTCAGACATTTTGAGTAGCCAGGGAAAACAGCATTAGGTTTATAAAGGACTTGCTTATATGTGATCTCATCTGCTCCTCACCCAAGCCCTGTGAAGTAGCCATTATTATTTCTACCTTTGAGGTGAGGAAACAGAGTCTGATTAGAAACAGCTACCATTTTCAAGGGTGAGGCATTTCTAGGGACACAATAGCAAGAAGACAGATACAGCTCTTATTTAAAGAAATTGAAAATCCATGAAGGAAGACTGTGCATAAATAAATGTGAAAGTTCTGAGTGCCTCAGTGAATGTTTGTAAGATGGATGAATGGCTTGAGCTCTGGGTGTTGTCACTTATCCCAGGATGAAGAGAGACAGGCTTGGGGCAGGGAAAGATGATGCATTCTTTCTTGGACATTGTGACATCCTGGTGCAGCCTGGTAGGCAGTTCTGGGTCTGGAGTTGAGGAGAGAGATCCAGGGTGAGGAGAGTAGAAAGTTTGAGAACCATCAGTGCAAAGGTGGTAACTAAAGTTCTAGAAGATTAGATTCAGGATACAGAAGAACATGATGGAGAAGAATTTAAAGAGTGAAGAGTCTAGAACAGGCTCCTCGCTTATGTGTCTGGCCAATGGTTATGGGTTGGCAGAGGAAGAAGAGCCCATAAAAAAACAAACAAACCAAGAAGCATCTGCCAAGGAGGTAGGAAGATAGGCACAGGAACCAAGGGAAGAGAGACCTTCAAGGAAGTGGTTCATCATGGATGATGGGATGAGCCAGTATCATGTGTGTCCTGATGTCATGTACCAAGGAGGACACATCTCTTCTCTGATATTCCTGCCCCCAAATGCATATCCAGAATCCAGTCATGAGGAGACACCAGACATACCCAGATGGAGGGATGTTCTACAGAACTGGGCTGTACTTTCCACAAATACTTGCATCTTGAAAGACTAAGGCAGATTAAGGAACTGTTCCAGATAAAAGGAGACTAAAAAGACATGACAACTAAATGCAATATGTAGTTTTAGATTTGATCTTAGATCAGAAAAAAGTCACTCTAAAAGACGTTATAGGAACAGCTTACAAAATTTTATTGCATTTTTTTAAAAGATTTATTTACTTATTTTAGAGAGAGAGCATGTGTGAGGGCACAAGTGGTGGGAGGGGCAGAAGGAGAGAATCTTCAAGCAGACTCCGCACTGAGTGCAGAACCAGATGCAGAACCTCACGACCTATGAGATCATGACCTGGGCTGAAACCAAGAGACGCTTAACCAATAGCCACCCCGGTGCCCCAATTTACAAAATTTAAAATGGTTTCTTAGGTAAGAGTTGGTATAGACTGGGACGCCTGGGTGGCTCAGTTGGTTAAGTGGCTGCCTTCGGCTCAGGTCATGATCCCAGCGTCCTGGGATCGAGTCCCACATCGGGCTCCTGGTTCAGCAGAAAGCCTGCTTCTCCCTCTGCCTCTGGCTGCCTGTGCTCTCTCTCTCTCTCTGACAAATAAATAAATAAAATCTTAAAAAAAAAAAAGAGTTGGTATAGACTGAATGTTTGAGTCCCCCCTAAATTCACATGTTAAGTTCTACCACCCAGTGTGATGGTATTTGGAAGCAAGGCCTTTGGGAGGTGATTAGGTCATGAAGCTGGAACCGTCATGAATGGGATTGGTGGCCCTTATAAAGGAGGCTTCAGAGACCTCCCTCGATCCCACCCCTCATTTGAGGACATGGTAAGAAGACAGCAATCTAAGAACCAGGAAGTGGCCCTTTTCAGACACTGGATTTGCAGGCACCTTGATCTTGGACTTCCTAGCATCCGAAACAATGAGGAATAAATTCCTATTGTTTACAAGCAACCCGGTCTATGGTAGTCTCTCTCTCTCTCTCTCTTTTTTAAAGATTTTATTTATTTATTTGACAGAAATCACAAGTAGACAGAGAGGCAGGCAGAGAGAGAGGGGGAGGTAGGCTCCCTGCCAAGCAGAGAGCCCATTGTGGGGCTCGATCCCAGGACCCTGGAATCATGACCTGAGCCGAAGGCAGAGGCTTTAACCCACTGAGCCACCCAGGCGCCCCTCTATGGTAGTCTCTTAAAGCAGCCTGATCAGACTAAGACAGTAGTGTTACATCAATATTATTTTTCTAGAATCTGATAATTGTGCTATGATGATGTAAGATCTTTGTTTTTTTAACAGAGAAAGATCTTTGTTCTTAGGAAACATGAAGTATTTAGGAGTAAAGCATTGTGATATTTGCAACTTACATTTCCATGGCCCAGAAAAAAAAGGGATAAACACATAAGGCAGGAAAAGATTAATCAGAGAATCTGGGTTAACAAAACATGGGTATTCACTATATTATTCTTACAACTTTTCTATAGAAACATTTCAAATTAAAATGTAAAAAAAGCACTCAAATACATACTGAGTTCTATGGAGAGGTCAGGGAACATAAGGGTCAAAAGTATCCCTTGAATTTAGCCACATGGACTTAATCTTGAATTTATGGCACTTAAATTCTAGAAGGAAACTCATAAATGAATATATAATTACAAATTGGAATAGGGATTGGAAAAAAAAAGAACAGGGTGTGATGTGAGGGCATGGCATGCATGTAATTAGTGCTTTGGTCAAGCCAAGATATAAAGAAGGTCACTAGAGGGAGAGGTGAGGTCCAGGTGGACACAGAATCAAGGAGGGCTTGGGAGAGGTTGGATTGGCACAGGATATGGAATGATGGGCAGAGGTTCCCAGAGAGGTAGAGTATGCATGTTTTATATAGGGGGAGCAAGGATGGGCACTGAGAAATCTGGTGTGTCTGGGGCATGGAATGTGGGAGAGGAGGGTAAGTAATGAGAGAGGCAGCTTGAGAAGGCAGATAGGGGGTAGATTTAGAAGAACCTTGTTTTCCGGGCTGAGCACCTTGACCTTTGCCTGAAGAGATTATACCTCTCGTCTGGTGTCTCAGCCAAAAGATGGCTTCCAAACCTTCTCTCCACATAAGAAAATGTTCTACTAAATGCACCCAGGTACTCAAGCTGGAAGCCAGTGTACCCTTCTTGCCACCTGCTTCCTGCAGCCCCCATACCCAAACGTCAGCAAGCCCGTCAGTTCTACCTTCTAAATACATGTCTGTTTACAGTTCTCAACCTCTGCTGTAGTGCTCCTCCATTCATTGGACAACACAATATTTAACTGTATGTCAACCCCCTTCTCCAAAATTATTAAATGTCAAGATCCTTAACATGGCCTGTTGGGTCCTATACGTTCTGGCTTCTGTCCCCTCTCCAGTTCTGCTTTGTCCCATCCTTCCTTGTCTTGACTCAGCTCCAAACAGTTAAGTTTATTGGTTTTCAATTCTTGATGGGGCAAGGCCCTATTCTGACTCTGGTCTTTGCTCTTTCTTTCTTTTCCCTCAGCCTTGGATCTCTCTCTTCTTCACCCTGATCCTTTACCTGGTTTACCTTTGTGTGAGTTCGTTAGGGCTGCCATGACGAAGTACCACAGCTTGGGTGACTTAAAAAACAAATTATTTTTCTTACAGTTCTAGAAGTACGAGATCAAGGTGTCAGCAGGATTGGTTACTTACAAGGCCTTGGCTTGTAGATGGCTTTCTCCATTGTGTCCTCATGTGGTCTTCCCTCTGGGTGTGTCTGTCTAAATTTTCTTTTATAAGAACACCAGCCCTAGGGCACCTGGGTGGCTCAGTGGGTTAAAGCCTCTGCCTTCAGCTGTGGTCGTGATCCCAGGGTCCTGCGATGGAGCCCCACATCAGGCTCTCTGCTCAGCAGGGAGCCTGCTTCCCCCCCCGCCCCCCCACCGCCTGCCTCTCTGCCTACTTGTGATCTCTGTTTGTCAAATAAATAAATAAAATCTTAAAAAAAAAAAGAAAAGAGCACCAGCCCTATTGGATTAGGGCCCATCCTAATGACTTCATTTTAACTTAACTACCTCTTTCAAGACTCTGTCTCCATACAGTTACATTCTGAGGTCCTGGGGATAAGGGCTTCAAAACATAAGCTTTGGGGAGACACAAGTCAGCCCATAACTACTCTTCTCAGTGTTTAGGTTGGAGGTTCAACATTGCTTCCTGAGGTACTCCATTCCAAATTAGATTTCCTGTTGTTTTTGTATATAGCACCCAGTTTGTTTGTTTTTCCCCTCTAATAACCATTCCATTTTGTAGTTATGTATTCATTTATGGGTCTTCACCTAGAATTTAAGTGCCACGAATTCAAGGTCCACACCTTTTCTGGTCACTGCTATATCCCCAGTGTCCAGCACAGTTCCTGGCCCATAATAAGCAGTCAATGAAAAGTTGTTGAATGAGTAAATTAATGAAAAGTCCAGAGACTGCACAGGATCTAGCAAGTTTGTGTCTAGTTAAACTGAGACCAAAACCATTGCAAAGAGAGATGATTCTTATCCATGTTTACAGATGTGTAGAACAAGTGATTTCACACCAGCCCTTGGCATCCCCCACTGCAGGCTTTTGGCATGAAATGTGCAAACGGTGGCTGGAAATTGATTCAAGCTCAGAGGTAGGGAGCTGGGGAGAACACATTTATAAAATTATTGCTGATATATGCCGTGACATAGCCCAGCGTGACACCACGGGCCAGTGTATGACCAAAACTAATGACATTGGACTTTTTGCTTAAACGATAAGAAAATTCAGCCTTAAGTAGGGACTCCGAACAAATTTCATTCTTGTTCAATTGTTTTAGCTGTTTGGATTTAAACTTCATTTGAATTCGTTTTCTAGGTGGATCCATTTTTAAAAATTTAATATTTGGTAAGGGTTAGTATATCAGTGCGGTTTTCCTCTAGCTTGTGGTTCAGTCTCTGGGACATCCCGGAGTCTCGGGCATCCTCAGGCAAGATCATAAATTGCAAGAATCATCATGCTAGAAGGTTCTAGAGAGTTCTTTTATTCAGTCCTCTGCTAGCAACAGGTTGTTTGATTTGTCCAGGCAGACTGGTCATTTATTTTGATTTATTTAGTAAACACGTATTGAGTGTTTACTTTGTGCTAAGCACCATGGGTTAACAAAGAATAATAAGATATAACGTCCACTCTCAAAGTTGCTCCTCGAGGGCGTGGGCCGAATCTTGGTCTTGTTTTCTCTTACGTGGTGTCTGGTTCACTGCACGGTGGCACTTGTCATTTTTGGTGCCCAGTGTCAGACTCTCCGTCTTATCTTTGGAAAACAGCCCATTGTATGAGTCTTAGTGGGAGGCAGGGCCCTTTTCCCATTAGAGGAGCTCCAAAGATGAAGTCGTTGCTATCGCAGTGTCCTTAGAAATGGAGTCTTAGAAATAGAGTGGAGGATTTTGGAGATGGCAGGAGCAGCAGTGGGCTTCTGGAGGCCAGTGATGGGCCAGCGTCAGCACTCAGTACCCAGGAGAGGAGGGGCAGAGGTCAGAGCTATAGCCTGCCCCCGGTTCAGTGGCTGCTGCAGTCCTTTCCTCTCTGATCAGCTCTTGTCCCCCGGGTTTGGTATGGTCATGACTGTTGGCCACCCTACCTTTCTCCCTGTCCATGTGCCAGGCCTGGCTCTCCAGCCTTCCTGATGGTTCTGCTGGCTCCCTCTCATCCCCAGAATGCTTAAAGGAGCCAGAGTTGGTTTCTGTTGATTGCACCTAGGAAACCTGAATTGTGTAACTCTTGTTCCACCAACCCAGAAACAGCAGTAACTTCCTCACTCTTCCATAATTCACTTTAATTTTTTTTAAAGATGTTATTTATTTATTTGACAGACAGAGAGAGCACAAGTAGGCAGAGAGGCAGGCACAGAGAGAGAGAGGGAAACAGGCTCCCTGCTGAGCAGAGAGCCCAATGTGGGGCTCTATCCCAGGACCCTGGGATCATGACCTGAGCTGAAGGCAGAGGCTTAACCCACTGAGCCACCCAGGCGCCCTCACTTTAATTTTTATTCTGAACTCCCCATGATATGGGATGGCAGATACTTGATCTTAGTCAATTCAGGATTTCTTCTCCCCACCCATCTTTCTTTAAGATACCATCTAAAAGTAATTTTTAATATTATAAAAGCACAGAAAGGTGAATAATGGAGAAAAAATGCTGAGATAATCCCAGCTATTCTATTCAACAACTGGTACTCGTACCTTCATCTTCTCTGTGTGTGATAATGCAAACCATTCTCTATCCAGGGTAAAATATTTTAAATTAGTATTATCGGATCAACATTTTCCTTGTGATTTCTAGCATTTATAATTATTGTTATGAACTCTGTTATTAAAGTTTATTTTAAAAGTTTACATGTTAAAAAATTAAAGTTATGGGAGAGCAGAGACAATAGTACCATGAACACCGGTATACACCGACCCTTCCGGATCGATTATTAACATTTTGCTGGATTTGCTTTCTCTCTCTTGTGTACCTGTATGTTTTGCCTACTGAATTATTTGGAAAATAATTTGCAGAAATTAGGGTATTTCATCTCTTGGTAGTTCGTTATGCATTTTCCTAAGTAAAAGGACTATCTCTGACATAATTGCAATACCACTATCACAATTAAGAAAATTAACAATAATTTCATAATCTCAGCTAAAATCTAGTCCATATTCCAAATTCCCTGGTTGTCCCAACACTGTCTCTTAGGGGTGGGTTCTGAGAGCATCTTTCTTTTTTAAGTTGCCAGAGGCTTAAATCATATCTGAGTATTGGAGGTTATCAGGGCCTGAGGCATGCATGCAGTCCTGTGGGAGGAGATCTGTAAGACTATTTCGTGCGCCTGGATCCTTGCCATGTCCCCCTTGGGTTCTTGCTGGTTTCTTGGATGAACCACTCAGAGCACAGATCCCCAGTACTCTGATTTCTTTTTTTTCTTTTTTTTTTTTTTTTTAATTTTTTTAAAATTTATTTATTTGTCAGAGAGAGAGGGAGAGAGAGCGAGCACAGGCAGAGGCAGAGGGAGAAGCAGGCTCCCTGCGGAGCAAGGAGCCCGATATGGGACTCGATCCCAGGACGCTGGGATCATGACCTGAGCCAAAAGCAGCCACTTAACCAACTGAGCCACCCAGGCGTCCCTCCCAGTACTCTGATTTCTTACTGGGGTCTCTCTCATAGTGCCCCCTAGTGAGGCTAGGGGGCAGGTCTCCGCAATACCCAAACTTTCTTCTCTTTCTTTTTTCGTCTTGTCTTGAAGGCAGGAAACCCTGGTCTGGCTCTTTGTGTTTATTTTTCCTTTGACCCAACTCCCTTCAAGGTTTAGGCTTTTGAAATTTAAAAGCCTTTTCTTTTTTTCTGTTTTCAGGGTCTGACCAGGGTCTGACCCCTTGAATAGAGAATGGTCCGTGGGATAACAGGACATACTGGTGGAAGGAGAAAAGAACATCATTTAATCTTTCAATATATTATCCTGGCTTGTTTGTTCTGTGCAGACATTAGCACATGTATTTAGCTGTTATGCCCCAGGGGGTCCATACTGGTTGTTAAAACATTAAGATACTTCTGACCTGGACCACTAATCCCATCATCCTATAAGACAAGTTTTGCTGGTGCATATTTTCTTTATGTTTCTCATATGTATATTTTTAGATCTTTATGAATATAATTAATGCGGTGATAAACTAATACCATACAGTGATAAACAGCTGCTGTCCTGAACAACCCCTCTCCCCCTTACCCCTCGGGGCAGTCCAGCCCCCCTTTTCCCCCCTAGACACTTCAGACCTTCAGCAGTCAGTGGGTGAGTGCCCAGAAGAGCAGGGCGCCTTCAGGACCCTGTCTAAATCCATTCTGCTGGGTCAGAACCAAGACTTCCAGCCTGTTTTGAATATTCCCGTGGAGAAAATATAAATTGGATCATATCACCTTCCTACTTAAAACCCTTCATTGGCTCCTTGTTTCACTTCGAATTAAGTCCTAGCTGCTTCACAGGGCACACCCGCATTATAAGGTCTGGCTCTCGCTTTCCTCATTAGCTTCTGCTCTTAGAGTTTCCCCACGTGCTTCCTATCCTGCCTCATGCTGCTCATGTCCTAGCCGAACTAAACCCATTTGTTCCCTAAAGATCCCATGCCCTTTTTGGATTCTGGGTCTTCTCACAGTTCTTCTGCCTGGAGAGGCCTCACTAATGACTGCCAACCTTTAGGTCTTAAGTTAATATATTCTTTCTTCTGGGAAGTGGTCCGTGAAACTTCTTGGTCCAGGTTCCGGCTTCCTGTAGCTCTTTGAACTTCTCTTACTGTAGAACTTATACCACTTTCTTATTATTTCTGCTATCTTTCCACAAGACTCTGAGTTCCAGAAGGTTAGTACCCATTGCTTACACAGTCACCATTTTACCCCAATTGCCTAGCCTGGTACTAAATAGACATTGGAAGAAATAATAAAGTTTATACATGCATTCGTAAACATGTATGTATATATATTTACTCAGATACAAGTATGAGAGAGTGAGCAGATGAGAACCAGAAAGGGGATGATTTGGAATATGGCTAAAAATGTATTGATGTCACTGTAAGGGTGCAAATGGGAACACTTGGTGTTTGTGTGTAGATAACTCAAAATCTAGTAGCCTGGTGAAAGGAGGTTAGCAGAGCTGATATGGACTGGGGCAGGAGATTGTTTTACCAGTAATTCATATTGTAGGTTTGTTATCATGGCCCGATACGGGGCTCAATCCCAGGACCCTGGGATCATGATCTGAGCCGAAGGCAGCGGCTTAACCCACTGGGCCACCCAGGCGCCCCTTAAGGCCTCTTATAAATAGAAGTCTAGTGGGGTTCCTGGGTGGCTCAGGTGGTTCAGCATCCAAGTCTTGGTTTCTGCTCAGGTCATGATCCTGAGGTTGTAAGATTGAGCCCTGTAGGCCCCGTGCTCATCAGGGAGTCTGCTTAAGATTCTCTCTTTCTCCTTCTCCCTCTGCACCTCCCCCTGCTTACATGCTTGCTCTCTCTCTGAAAATCAATCTTAAAAAAAAAAAAAAAAGAAGTAAGGACATGTGGGTGGCTCAGAGCGTCTGCCTTCGGCTGGGGTAGTGATCTTGAGGTCCTGGGGCCCAGCCCGGTGTCAGGCTCCCTCCTCAGCCAGGAGTCTGCTTCTCCCTCTCCCTCTTTCCTCCTCACTGCTCATGCTCTCTCTCAAATAAATAAAATCTTTAAAAATACATTAAAAAATAAATAAAAGTCTAGAGAAAACTTGGGTTGCCAATACCTTTACAGTGTGAAGGAAGCAAGAAATTAAAAGTTGGAAATCTGCCCACCAGGCTCATGAGCCCGTTAACAGAGCAAAGAGAATCCTTTCTTGTCACTACTGGGAAGCAAGGCATTCGAGATTAATGTTTGATCCTATGGTCGTTAGAAACATAATAATGAGACTGCACCCCACAAGGTTTTCCACCTGTGAGTGCGTCCTGCCTACCATACACACTAGCTCCTCACCCTGCCAAGTCCCATCTGTTTCATAAACGTTGGCCAGGCTGCCATGAGTAATGGCCGCTCCATCACTTAGGGGACAAATGTTCCATTTGCGCTGCAGTCATGGGGAGTTTGCACGGAGGTGTCATCCACTTCCGGCCAGCCAACGAAGCAGTCACTGGAGGCGGAGCTAGTCCAGGCAAGGTGTCCCAAGACAGGCAGTGACTGGATCGCCAGGGCTTGGCATAGAAGTTTGCTTCTCAAGGAGCAAGTTTTCATTTGTGCCATAATATATAGAAAGGCTTGTTCCTTTATTCACTTGTTTGCTCTTTTACCCCCCACTGTCGTGATAGCGAGCCTAAATTCCAACAAGGAATGAGCATGGTGCGAAATGAGTTATGAAGGAAGAGAGAGGAATGCCAGACCAGAGTCAGTGTCCCATCTAAAGGAGGCAGGTGCTTTTCAGCTCCGGCCAGTTGTTTCTCTGGGATAGATTTTTTTTAATTTAAGATTTTACTTATTTGTCAGAGAGAGAGAGAGTACACAAGCAGAAGGAGTGGCAGACAGAGGGAGAAGCAGCCTCCTTGCTGAGCAAGGAGCCCTGTATGGGGCTCGATCCCAGGACCCTGGGATCTAACCTGAGCCAAAGGCAGATGTTTAACCGACTGAGCCACCCAGACATCCCTCTGGGATAGATTTGTAATACTGCTTTCCAGGCATTCCATTTTCCCTCCTGCAGTGGCTCTTCCTGCAAGGGAATGATATATCCCCTCCCCGCTGACTGGTTTTGGCCAATGAAACGTGGGTGGAAGAGGCGTGTGTCACTTCTGGGTGAAAGCCGTAAGCTTGGTTTGTTGTGTCTCCTTTTCCTTCGGCCTTAGTGACTGTCAGTGTTCCAGATGGAGCTCCGGGAGAGGCCGGGTGCAGAGCCACAGCCTCCCCAGATGGAAATGGAGTGTGAGTGAGAAAACAGTTTGAGATTTTGGCCTTGTTATTGTGGCATTGCTCACCTATCCTAACTATATATGTAGTATTCCAAATCTTTGGATTTTTTTTTCCCCTAGAGAAGCCATAAATCCAGATTTTTTGTGAAATATGTATATTTTAAATTTTATAATGAACCAGTTATATACATAACATATATATACAATTATAAATATAACATATAACAAATTATATATGTTTGTAACATACACACACACACACACACACACACACACATAATATTAAGAAGATAGGCCAGAAAACATGTGTGGACCATTAGTTTCCCACCTGTAGGCAAGATACAAGGTATATCGTGGTATACAAAACAGACATTCTCCTTAGCTTATAGGGCTTACAGGAAATAAATGTTGGACAACAACAACAAAAAAAAGTAAAAGTAATTATTGAGTTGTCCTTGTGTTAAGCACTAAAAGAGAAGTATAGGATGAAGTGAGAGCTACCTAAGGGGATTAATCTAGATGAGGGTCAGGAAAGGCTTCACTAGGAGGTGAGAAAGGCTTGGCTAGATCAAGGGCAAAGCCCTGGGGCTGGGAACAGGTGAGAATGGCCAAGTGAAAGGTCCTGAGTGGGGAAGTAGGGACTCTAACCCTAACCTTAACTCCCAAGTTGAGGAGCTGAAAGAATTTCAATGTAGCTGGAGCTCCAAGTGGCAAGAGTTGAGGCTCAAGTGGTGAGGGAGTCTTTGTGGGCCCTAAAGAATAATTTGAACTTTAGCCGAGGGTAATAGGGAGCCACTGAATGATTCTTAGCGAGGGATGATCATATTCTGAAGTTGGGACATTTAATCATTTACTTTTTTATTGGTTTATTTGACATTTCTTCGAGTGTCTACTTTGTGGTAGGCATTGTGCTAAGCCCAGGAAATGCAAAAATAAATTCTATTATCAAGGCACTTGTAGCTTAACTTCATAAGATGGGTGCCACACAGACACAACTATAAGTAAAAGTAGACAGTGGTATGTCATCATCCATTCATTTACGTATTTATTCACAACAGACATTTTTGGAGGACTTAAACGTATGTGCCATGTACTTTTTGTACACATTGGGTTTATTGTGAGCAAGACATTATGGATCTTACAGTTTAAGTCACTTCATATGGCAAAGTGTCTTTATTTCTAAAATGGAAAAGTATTTGCATCACAATAAAATTGTTACGTTTACATGAGAGAAAGTGCTTAGCATAATGTCTGGAAGATAAGTGAGCCATAAGAGACAGCTACTTACTGTCATTATTATTATTATTATTATTATTATTATAGTTACCTCATGGTAGAGAAGAATTCCTAAGACCAATATGATTAGAGGTACTGGAGGTAGAGGGGGTCAGCCAGAGAAAAATTAGTGGCTCCAGAGAGGCTAGAACTAACTAGGATGGGCAAATTGTGTGTGTGTGTGTGTGTGTGTGTGTGTGTGTGTGTGCGTGCGCATGTGCACATGCCTGCCTGTGCAGGCATGTTGGAGGGTCATTGTAACATGCCTTTGACTAGTAGAATATTAAGATTATGATTGGCAGGTAATATGACCTTCTCTGAGCTAGAAGAGGAAAGGAGAAGATGGGGAATGAGGCTGAAAGCTAAAGCTGATACACCGAGAGGTTCATAGAGTACACAGGATATAGATATGTAGTCATTTCCTGCAGGATTCAGTATGTGTGGTCTTTTGGGGTGCATAACCATTGGCAGGATGACCATAATCCTTCTTGAATAAATTAAGAGAATAAATAATACATAATCATAAATAATACAGATAGGTGCACTAAGCCTGAGTCAAAAGGTGCTCTCTGCATTGGAGATTGGGGTGTTAGGTAATGGGGCAGCCATTTTGACATTGAATGAATCTTTCTCAGTGTTTGGTAATAATATGGTGATAGATGCTGTATAAAGATGCTATTTTGGGACACCCATATTGCTCAGTCAGTTAAGCCTCTGTCTCTTGATTTTGGCTTAGATGATGATCTCAGGGTTGTGAGACAGAGCTCCGCAATGGGATCCACACTCAGCCTGAAGTCTGCTAGAGATCCTTTCTTTCCCTCTCCTCTTCCCTCCCCACTGTCCCCCCCAACCCCTTGCTCTCTCTCTTAAAAAAAAAATCTTAAAAAAATTTTAAAGGTGCTATATTATAAGCCAGATTATAAGTATGTCATGTGTATGTACATGAATATTTTGCTAAAACATAAAGAGCAGCACTGTCCAACAGGCATATAATAACAGCTAAATATATAATTAGCATTTTTCTACTAGCCACATAGTGACAGTAAAAAGAAACATGCAAAATTAATTTTAGTATTTTATTTAACATAATATATCCAAAGGCAAATGTTATATTTCAACATGTAATCAATGTAACAATTATTTATTAGATAGTCTACATTCTTTTTTCATCTTTAGTATTTGAAATTCAGTGTGCATTTTATACTTAACAGCTCATGTCTGTTTTGACCAACCACATGTGCTAATAGTGGCTACCAGTATTGGGCAGCACGGAATACAGAACAATCACTTTCAAATGTTTTTGACCAGGGTAAGAAACACACACACACACACACAGACACAAATGAAGCAAAACTTTTATGAAATAATACTCACACTATGAAACTTGCACTATGCTATTTTCTATTCTGTTCTATTCAATTTTTTTAAAAAAATGCTGGTCATGACCCACTAAATCGATTAAGACCACCTGTGGGTGGAGGCCTGCAGTTTGAAAACCACAGATATGGAAAGCATGTGGGGTTACATCTTGAATGGGAGGTTAAAGGTAGGGGTTCTGGTGTTAGTGCTTCAGGCAAAAATCTTGTGTGGCCCAAATTACCTTAAATTGCCCTGGGTCTTTACAAGGGCAAAGGGTAAGAATTAACTTATCTTGTTTCTCTTTACATTTTGATTGTGAACCTTCCTTTCTCTGGGGCACTGGAGCCAAATTCTAGTGTGACTGGTTTTAAGAGCCGCAGGACAAATTTTTCTCTTTCTCATAATTGAATTCAGATAAGGTAAATGTGTGTGTTGCCAACACCCTGGATACAATAGATGTTCAACTGATTTACATGTATCTTCCTCTCCTATAGGCATGAAGTCTTATAGGATCCAAGAAATGGCCTTGGGATGAGGGCCATGAGCCACCCTGAAATTATATGCAACTTAAAGATGTTGTGTCTTGTCTTGCAAAGGATCTTTGTTCCAACAAAGGCTAAGATAACAGTTGGCCTAGTGTGCTTATAATAACGTGGGTAGACTTTCTGCAGCGGGGCCCTGCAAATAGACCAAACAAAAACAAAAACAAAAACAACCCAGATTAACAGGAGAGGAGATATACACATTTTATTTGGTAGTCATATTAATATTTATTTATTTTTACATGTACAGAGGCCTGAGGCCTTCTTAGAAAAGAAATGAAGACCCAAAGCGGTGGTTAGACCCGGGGGCTTCTATACCATCTTAATAAAAGAAAAGTACATTTGTGGAGGAGTGACAAGGCAAAGGAGAAGGGGTTTGGGCTTTTAGGTATAGCAGATTGTGGAAAGGTAAATATATGGGAGAAACTAAAGGAGGATAGGAGTTATTTTAGTAAAGTTTGTCCTGAAGGCTTATTTCGGTGCTCAGGTTCTGTCCCCAGTGGTTGTTTTCCCTCCTGGTCCAGAAGGGAGGGGATGACCCTCACAAAGAGAAAATGTCCTACTCTTAGGTAGAGGGGGGAGAACAAAGAGCTCCATGTGTTGGCTGCTTCTTAATTACCTTTACCTCCAGACAAGCCTCGTGTGAAAGTGGCATATTGTGGGCTGGCATGTTCTGATCCCCTTCAGTACACATGGGGACAGCTCAGTAATCTTGCAATCTTAATGATCCAAACCAATCCTGGGGATCCAGAGGGATCCAACGGATCCAGAAGCCTCCGAAAATGCAAAATGCATGTCTGGACATTCCCTGAGACCCCATCTGAAGCCTGTGCATCCCTGGAAAGCAGTGCTGAAACACCTCTGACGGACCAGAGGCAAAAACTTGATGGAAATGAGTGCCTGCAGACTCCTCGGCAATGGGAGACAAGTCTGAGGACCGTCTGAGGAAAAGGGAGAAGACAGATGCTACAGGGACAGGCCACACCTGACCTGACCACACCTACTTCTTTGGAGACATGCCGGGGCGCCTCCGAAGGCGAGGAACCTGTGGCCTGCGGTGCTCATTATCCCAGGTGCCTCTTCTCACCTGGTCACGGCTGATTGGACTAGAGGTGGTCACTTGACTGTAGTTCAGCCGATCGGAGTCTTTGTTTCTTGAGAATTTGCATAAAGAGAACTAGAAATCAGCCTCATTGGGCGCTGGAGTTCTTAAAAGATGTGGGCATGGATGAGAGCCGGGGCTGGTGTCGTGGCAAACTAACGCCCGGGTAGACGTACGTTATGAGGAAGCAGACGGTGAAACTTAACAGAGGAAGCTGATTTGCAGAGCAATTTAAGAAGTAGAAAGAAGCCAAGAGGAGCGAGTACTTCCTGGGTCGTGTCAGGATAGACCAGTGGTTCTTAATAGGAGGTGATTTTTTTAAAAAGATTTTATTTATTTATTTGACAGACGGGGTTCACAAGGAGGCAGAGAGGCAGGCAGAGAGAGAGACGGGGAAGCAGGCTCCCTGCTGAGCAGACAGCCCGATGTGGGGCTCGATCCCAAGACCCCAGGATCATGACCTGAGCTGAAGGCAGAGGCTTTAACCCACTGAGCCACCCAGGCACCACAGAAGTGATTTTTATACCCAGTACCCCACCTTTGCAAGGGATATTGGTCAGTGTCTGGAGACATTTTTGATAGTCCCAACTGGGTGAGGGGAGTGCTGTCCGTATTTAGTGGGTAGAGGCCAGAGGGATGCTGCTTAAATATTCTGTAATGCCCAGAACAGCCCCCCAACAAAGAATAGTCTAGCCCCCCCAAATGTCAGTAATGTCCATGGTAGTAGTATTTTTTTCTGTGTGGGTCCTTAAAATAAACTCCACCTTATTTAAACGATCTTGAATATATTCTCTCCCTCCCCCACTTCTGTCTCGCTGATAGTAACACTAGCTAATGTTTATTGAGTGTTTCTATGTGCTAGTCTCATGTTAAGCACTTTTAGACATTTACACATTGAATCTTCCAAACCGACCTTAATGAAGCAGGAATTATTATTAATTCATTTTATAGATGGAGAAACTGAGGCTTAACTCAGTTAAGTTGCCCAAGACAAGAGTCAAGAAAGCTTGGCCTCAGAGCTCGGGCTCTTAATTATGATGTACAGAGAGACTAAGGCCACAAAACTATAAAAGCAGCCATAGGAATTCAAAAGGCTCCATATCTTTGGGAGGAGAACATTAATTTAGGAACAAAAATCCAACATGCTCAATAGCAACAGAAGATAATACCATTTTAGAGTCTGGTAATGATAATAATGAACATTTTCAAGTGTTTGTTGTGTTCAGTACTTCTCTGCTTTGCAAATGTTGGCTTATGAGGCTGCTTTTATTATTATCATCCCTATTTTACAGATGAGGAAACCATGGGACAGTACAGTGAAGTAAATGTCATAGAGCTAGTAAATGGCAACAAAAATTCCATCCCAGATGCTCTGGCTCAGAAATCTATGCATTTTCCAACATAGTAGGCTATTTCTCAGTAAAAGCAAAAAGAAACATTTACAGTATCAAACATAAGTCAAGGCCCTTGTATTTTAAATGTGATTTTTTTTAAAGATTTTATTTATTTGTCAGAGAGAGAGAGGGAGAGAGAGAGCAAGCACAGGCAGACAGAGTGGCAGGCAGAGGCAGAGGCAGAGGGAGAAGAAGGCTCCCTGCCGAGCAAGGAGCCCAATGTGGGACTCGATCCCAGGACGCTGGGATCATGACCTGAGCCGAAGGCAGCCGCTTAACCAACTGAGCCACCCAGGCGTCCCATGGCCCTTGTATTTTAAAAGGTGCAAGTTAAAAGAAGGGCCTGGGGAAAGAGAGAACAATGTGAGTTGAGATTTTAAGGTATGAATATGCAGGTTCAAATTCAGGAGGTCCATTAATGCTGCTGCGACTGGGATGGGGGACTGGCACGGATGCCTTGGATGCTTGACTTAAGCCTGAAATGGCAAAGTGGACCTAAAGTGAATTGAAGTCCATGGTAAAAGTTTGAAGCTTATTTTCTGCGTCTGGGAAAGACAGAGGTTTGGGGCAAAGGAATGAAGATTACGGTTAGGTAGGTTTGAAAGAGTCCCCTGTGACAGTGCCGAGCATACATTGGGGCAGTGAGGAAGTGGAGTAAGGGAGTCTTGCCATGTGAGACTGACCTTGGCCCCAGGGCAGGGCATGGTGAGGATTTGAGAAGTGGGTCAGAGGTAGAAAGGTTTGACTCAGCATACGGCTGGACTTACGGCCAAGAGAGGGAGGAGGTAAAAATGACAGTAAGATCCTAGGTGGGATTTGGTAGTTGGTGAATCTGGAAAAGGAACGTAGGAAATGGGACCCCAAAAGTGTATTTTTTAAAAGTAAAAGCAATACTGGGTATCTGGCTGGCTCAGTTGGTAGAGGGTGTGATTCTTGATCTTGGGTCGTGAGTTCAAGTCCCATGTTGGGCATAGAGATTACTTAAAAATAAAATCTTTAAAAAAAAAAAGTAAAAACTGTACAATATGACTTGGAACATGGTAGATGGAGTAAAATTCTCTAATCTTAACTGCTAGATATAATCCACTTTGTGGTCTAAAAATGTTTTTATAAATGTGTGTATGTGTGTATTAATCCTGGATTATACTATTCTGCATTTTTCCCACAATATATTATGTGCTTCTTTACAAACCAATTCATATACATTTACAACATTATTATTAATGGCTACATAATAATCCATTGCCTGGCTATATTAAGATTCATTTAGCCAAACTATTGATGGAAATTTGGGTTGTTTCCAGTTTTCTATTTGTATGTTTGTTATTACCAACAAAGCAGTGGTTTTTGTATATCTTTGAATTTTTGTGCCAGTGGATTTACGCAATAAATTTTTTACGCAATTGCTGGGTCAAAGAATGAACACATTTAAAACTGTGATAAATTCTTCTAAATTGCCAGATAGCCAGGTTTTTAGGAGAGGTTATTGAGTTCCAGTTTGGTCAAGTTAAGATCAGGGTGTCAAAGGTCAAAGATCACTGTGGATCCCCCCAAATCATTAGTAACCCAGGTTAGGACTCTGAACAAAAGTGACAACTAGAGATAGGTCAGAGGCAGAACTATGAGAATTCTCAGCCCTCCTATTGATATAACATAATAAACTGTGCTTCAAATATAAGTATATACTAGACATATTAGTTATAAAAAGTTCTCAGTGTACCATGAAAGTGTATATACAGCCTAAGAAAACATCATTTCATCTTGAATTTACCATAAACTAATACATTAGCTATGGTAAATGTTAATTAAACATCCAAATAGTGATCTTTATTGCCTCTTTATTTACATTTAGAAATGCTTTTGGAAGAGGATGTTTTGGATCCCTCTGATCTCTTAAAAAGCATTCATTAAATGTCAGTGTCCTTCCACTAGACCACTAGAAACATATGGACAGTGGAATGAGTTGGTTGGGATTCTTCTTCATTGCGGTGCTGGGGGATGGGTAATGTGCAATGGGGGCTGTGGGGCGTCTTGGTAGGAGGTTGTTAGGAGGGACTTAGAATAGGATGTGGACCCAGGTTGGACGATTTGGGGGAGAGCTTAAGGAACTGGGGCTTTGCTCTGGGTTGGGTACTGGCAGGAGGTGGGACTGATTCTGTGATGGCAAATGTTAATAAATCTGAAAGGAGAAAAGACCAGAGTGACATTCCAGGTGGCTTGATGAATTCGTAAAGAAGCAGCAGCCCCTCGTGGTGGACAGGATAAGGGAATTTGGGGGATTTTTGGCAGTTTGGACAGGATTCCTGTTGGTCTCAGTCACACCACCTTGCTCCGTTGTGGTCTCAAGAGGGGTTTTGTCTCATGTTGGTGTTCTGTGTGGTTGTTTCTTTTTAAAGGAGAACATCAAGCCCTAGCTGTGAGTACTAGCAGATCAGCTCATAGCAAGACCAAGGCCACGCTGATAATAAGTACCAGGCCAGCTCCTGAATGGCCAGGTGGCTGCTGCTTCTCCCCGCCTCCATCCCCTGCCTGGCTAATTCCTACTGATCCTTCAGATCTCAGCTTAGACCTCATTTCTAAGGATAGTCTTTCCTGATCCACTCCCCTACCCGCAGAAAATAAATAGATCCGTTCTTCCTGTTACGCTGTCATTAGCAACTTGTGCTGCTCCTTTGCAGCATTCCTACAAGTGTCCTTGCTTAATTGTGCCACAGATTAGTCAGTAAACACGACCAAGAGTAGAGATCATATCTGTCTTGTTCCTCTCAGTAACGTCGGTGGGTCAGAGAGCGACAACCCTCGGTAGGTGCTCAACACTAGTATTCAAAGAGCGAATATTGAGGGGATATGAGACAGTGAGCTGCTTGTGTGTGTGGATTGTACCTCACTCATCTCTGTATCCCAGGGCCTATAACAGTGCTTGGCAAATAGTAGGCACTCAATAAATGTTTGTGTAATGAGTTGTGATGGTTAATTTTATGTGTCAACCTGACTGGGCTACAGGACACCCAGATAGCTGATGAAATATTATCTCTGGTTATGTCCGTGAGGGTGTTTCTGGAAGACATTAGCATAGAAATTGGCGAATTCAGTAAAGCAGATGGCCCTAATTTGTTGAGGACCAAAATAGAATGAAAAGGTAGAAGAAGTTTGAATGAACTCTGTCCAACTGAGCTGCTTCTGCCCTTGGCCCTCCTGGTTTCAGGCCATCACATCTACTGGAATCCACACCATTAACTCTTTGGCTCTTCTCGAACTACGTGGCTGACTTTTCTGGGTCTCTACCTTACGGAAGCCAGGTTGTGGGACTTCTCAGCCTTGATAATTACATGACCCAATACCTTACAATAAATCTCTTTATGTTGAAGAGATCTATCTCCTATCGGTTCTTTCTGTCTGGAGAACCCTGACTAATACACGAGTTAATTACCTAATTCTTTTCCATTCATTTCACTCTATGCAAGAAATCATTCTAGTGGCTTCAGAGTTATCCCAAATAACCAAGTATGTTCAATGCCAAGGTAGTTGGTGGCGCAAGTGTGTGGAGTGGCTAGCTGAAAACCATTCTGTAAATGATTTGACCCGAGTTTTCTCCTCTATGCCTCACACACCTTTTTTAATCTATCAGAAGCTCTGCACAGTCTCAGATCAAATAAAGGCCCTCAAGAAACCAGTGATGGCTATCAGCTCTGCACACTTCATTGGAAAGCCATAAACACAATTACTAGATCATTAAGGATTGTAAAACAGAAGCTTTGAAGCAACATGCACAAAATTGCCTAGTTGGGCATGAACGGTGTCCTGCACATGCCAATGCCTCCCTTTGGAAGCCACTAGGAAAAGACAGAAGATTGTGAACAGAAATGTCTTAGAGGCATAAAGAAATCGGATAAGGAAGACCTGGGTTCTACTGACAACTCTGATGCCCCTTGGGTGATACATTAATTGAACTCTGAGAGCCTCTGTTTCCTCTCCTGAGAAATAGGGTACTAAGGACCGGTTTCATTAATGCCTTACTTAATTCTTCACCCCTTCTATTAGGTTCCTAGGGTTGTCTTAACAAAGTGCCATACATTGGGCAGCTTGAACAGCAGAAGTTTACTGTCTTACAGTTCTGGAGGCTAGAAGTCCAAGATCAAGGTGTCAGTAGTGTTGGTTCTTTCTGAGGATTGGTTGATATGGGGGGAGGGGTGGGTTGAGGGAGGGAATCTGTTCCATGCTTCTCTCCTTGGCTTGTAGATGGCCATTTTTTCCCTTTTTGTCTTCACATTGCCTTCCCTCTGGGTTTCTGTGTCTAGATTTCCCCTTCTTATAAGGACACTTGTCACATGGATTAGGACCTACTCTAATGACCTCATTTTAAGTTGATTACCTTTATAAAGACCCTATCTCCAGATAGTGTCACATTCTAGGATATTGGGGGTTAGGACTTCAACATATGAATCTTAGGGAGACAGTTCAACTCATAATACCCCTCCTGTACCCACAGCCTTCAAGTTCCTCTCATAAAAGAGGTGAGTCCATTTACCTGTCCTTTGAATCTGTGCTACCCACATGTCTTAGTTTGGCCAGTGAAGTATTAGATGTAATACAAGCAGAAGTCTGAAAAAGTATGCATTTCTACTTTCACTCTTGTTTTTCTGCAATTGCCATGGGAAAATTCCCAGGCGAGTCTTCTGTGTTGTGGGGTCACATTATCCCCTGCATTTCAGCAGAGGCCGTCTTAGGTCAGCCAACAGCCAGCCAAATTCCAGACATGAGACTGAGTCCAGCCAAGATCAGCAGAGCACTTAGATAACTGGCTATTAACCAAAGACATGTGATGAAGGTAGCAAAATCAGATGAACCCAGTCCAGGTTAGCTGAGCCCCATATAAATGTTTATGACTATATGCCCTGGAGGTTTATGTGGTTGTATGTTATGCAGCATTATTGGGAGAATATATGACTGATACAGGATTAGGAATATCTACTCACTGAGTTGTGCAGACCTAGGAGAAATTATGTAGTGTTAAATGAATTGTAGCCATGGTTATTATAGTGTTTTATGAACCCTTGAGTATTATGTGGAAGTAAAGAGTTACCAATATACATTAACATGCTGTGTAATAATAGTGAAAAGAGGTTTGAAATGAATAAAGCTAACAAACTGGGTGTTGGGTATAAACTATAAATTTGAGTATACACTTATGCACATAAATCATTCATGATATTATATGATGTCTACTCTGTGTGGATTCTTAGAGACCACCTCTAAGAAAAATAAGGCTCAGAGAATCAGAATGACTTATTCCAGGTCACATAGCTAGTAAGTGGCAGAGCTTTCACCAGAATATGAGATATTTATGACTTGCCTAACATGGGATAACATGTGTTTTCATATCTCCTCCTAAGGAAGCTGTTGGCTGTAAAAAATGAACAGACATGATCACTTTATTTCTGGAAATCTTTGGTCTTAATTTGAAGTTTGAAGTTGGGGCAGAAAAAAATTAGACATTCACCCCTCCGTTCATCCACCCATCTATCCACCATCCATCCACCATCCATCCATCCATCCTTCCTTCCATCCTTGCATCAACCCACCCACCTACCCATCCACCTATCCATCCATCTACTCATCCATCAACCCACCTATCCACTCATTCAACAAATCACAACTGAGAGCCTACTGTGCATCAGGCACTCTACTAGACACTGTATGTACTCTGTTTCCATCTGCTTTCCTTTCTCCTGCTGTTCCATTCTTTTTCTCATCAGTGACTCCTCTTTCTCCTCTGAAAATGTTGGCAAGAATGTTTAAAAACTGCTTTATTTGTTAGAGCAAGTGTGGATAAGATTGATGCTCATGGTTTTAGTTCATTTGCAGTGTTAACTGCTGTGAGCACACCTTGACACACCTCAGTTTTGTTTTATTTTGTGGTTTTGAAAGACCATGCAGTATGGTGTTAAAAGCATGCCGATAAGAACAAATATTCCACTGCAGCTTTCAGAGGCCCCAGTTGGAAGCTGGAAATGACATGTTTCTGAAGTTGAAAGTTCTTTCCAACCACTGTCCATCCATTCATCTATTCTTTTTGCCACTTTTTATCACCCACCAGGTCAGGCTATATGACAGCACTGAACCAATGGGTGGACATCAGTTGGGCAGCAGTGCACAATTATATAGAGCGTCTTATATGCCAGGATGTTCTAAGTACTTCCCATACTTGTTGGTCTCCACAACAACCCTGTTCCTCCTTTTATAGATGATGAAACTGAGGCGTGGGAGAGGTGGGGGTTTACCCAGAGTTACATGGATGCATGAATGGTAAGTGACAGAGCTCTGACCTCTAGATCCCAAGTCTGTCTTCCATACTGCCTCTCTAAAATCTTTGCTGGCATTACCACTGAAGGCCATATCCTCCTCTGGACCACTGTTGGGTGGGTCTGCACTGCCACCACTCTTGAGCATGCCAGATACTGATGCCAGTGGGGACATGAAAGCCAGTGCTCTCTTCAGAGTAAAGCTACTACATATTTCAGCCTGGAATGTGAAACCAGATCCCCTCACTCACTTGTCAATCCCACAATCTTTCCAGTCTTACCTTTCTTCTGAAACCGACCCTCAGCAGAACATCAATTCGTGCCCATCTTCAGAATAGAAGACAGCAGGGAGAAGAGGAGGAAAAGCATCTCATTTAAGCCTTAATCTCTTCATCTGTGAAATGGGAGTACGTTAAATGAATAGCGTAACAGGCTCTGACTTTTTATTGAGCACTTAGTATGTGTTAAGTATTATGCTAAATGCTTTGCTATTTGTGTACTCTCATTTAATCCTTAAAGCAACATTATGAATGGGGCTGACCCAGAGTAGTCCAGTAACTTGTCCAAAGTCACAACAGCTAATAAGTAGGAAGCAGAGCCTGTATTCAAAGTCTGTAGAACATCAAAGATTCTACTTTAAATATCTTTTTTAAAATTTATTTATTTGTCAGAGAGAGAGGGAGAGAGAGAGAGAGCACAGGCAGACAGAGTGGCAGGCAGAGGCAGAGGGAGAAGCAGGCTCCCTGCCGAGCAAGGAGCCCGATGTGGGACTCGATCCCAGGACTCTGGGATCATGACCTGAGCCAAAGGCAGCCGCTTAACCAACTGAGCCACCCAGGCGTCCCAAGATTCCACTTTAATACAACACCAATGGTTCTCACAGGGCCAATACTGCCCTCTAGGACTCTCTCCAGAAGTTTGCGGGCACAATTTTGGTAGTTACACTGATGGGGAGTTACAAAATCATGAGGGCATGATTTCTTTTAGGGGACCAGGTGAGCTAGACATTCACCAATGTGGAGGACTTGTTCTTTGTCCTTCCAGACCTTCATGTAGGTGAAAAATTCATATATTATCATCTGAGTTTGTTTTACATGTAAATATAGAATATATTTTGCATTTTGTAAAAATTTTAAGTAAACTCTGTGCCACACATAGGGCTCAAACTCATGATCCTGAGATGAAGAGTCACATGCTCCACTGACTGAGCCAGCCGGGCACCCCCATTGTCCATGGTTTTAGCGTACTCTGATTTTCCTAGGAATGCAGTTTACAGTATGCAACAAAGGATGATGATTGTAGTTTATTTTGCTGGAAACTTTATTCATAGTTGTATACCGTTTCAGAAAAATCGTAACAATGGCAACATTGTTTAGATTATTTGGGGGGCCCACACGACACCCCTGACAAAGCTTGCATTTGTAGCTATTATGCATGCAGTGATTCTGGGTTTGTGTGCCAACATCAGACTACCTTACAGTGTCTTCCAGAATTCACATGTGAAATTGACTTTTGAAAATTATACATGTATAGGTTGTATTATTATTATTATTATTTTAAAAGATTTTATTTATTTACTTGACAGAGATCACAAGTAGATGGAGAGGCAGGCAGAGAGAGAGAGGGAAGCAGGCTCCCCGCTGAGCAGAGAGCCGGATGTGGGGCTCAATCCCAGGACCCGAGATCATGATCCGAGCCGAAGGCAGAGGCTTTAACCCACGGAGCCACCCAGGCGCCCCAGGTTGTATTATTTTTTGAATTTCATTTCAGGATAGTAAAGGGCACATTACAATATATTTGTTACAAAGACGTGGGTAGAATGGATCATTGCTCCCAATTCTTCATTCTCTTTCTAAATGGCATTACACATCAGTACCTTTTGCCATGTGACTTCACAGTACCTCCCACTAGAGTGGATGGAGGATATTTCTGTGCCTCATTAGCTGGGGACTTAGCCATGAGACTTGCTTTGGCCAATGAAATGTGGACAGAGATGCAAATGTGTCAGTCTTAAGCCTGGTCCTCAAAGACATCATGCGTTTTCCCTAGCTCTCTTGTTCTCCTGCTTTTTGCTATGAGAAAATCATGCTTCAGATGGCCACTGCTCTGTAGAGAATGGGGAGACCCTTAGAACAGGTCTGAACCCAACCTAAAGCCTGGAGCCAGGCTCATGGAATCCCACATGAGCTCAGCAGAACCACCGCTGACCACAGACTCATAAGTTAAATAATAAGTTTATTTTTCCCTTGTAACCCATTGAGATTTTGAAATTGCACATTACACAGCAGAAACTGACTGATACAAGGAGGTGTTGGCTCTGATTAGATTGGTAAGCAGTGCATTCTGGTATTCTTCCTGTAAGCAAAGCAGTTAGCTCAGGAATGCTTTATAAATAGGAGTTCTGTTAGCATTGAAGAATGGGTAAATGATACCCTCATACCACGTTAAAGGGGATTGTAGATACACAGCTTTCAAATCGTTAGGGTTAGGAGCTCTGTAGTTACTCTTAAACACTCCAACCACCAGGGTAAGTGCCAGTGCTTTCGAAGGGTGTAAATTCATAGAGCGAGCAGGTCAGAGATAATTGACGAGTTCTCTTCTTTGAAAGGGAACCTGGCACCATGGAAACGACAAGCATGTTCAGGTTTGTGACTGTGGATTATAATTACCATGTTATTAACCAGAGCATTATGTGAAAGATTGATGGTTCTTGCTCAATGTAATGTGTCCTTTAAATGCTAAATAATAAGTTAAATGCAAGGAATAAATAAGTTCGATGGCTTATTTATGGGGTAATTATGAGATATTTTCAGCCCATAAACTAGGGCATCTGTAGAAACTAATGCTATGGAGGGGAAAGAGCCCTGAATTAGAAATCAGGAGACCTGGATTCTCTGCCACCTGCCAGTTAGTGACCTTGAACAGGTTATGTCATTGCTCTGAGCCCCAGTTTCTTTATTTGGAAAGTTGGGGTGGGGGGTGTGAATAAAAATATCCATTTCATAGGTGATTGTTAAGAGTCATTGTCAAAGACATGATTATATAAGGTGCTAAGCACAGTGCCTGACACATAATAATTGGTTACAAATGTTAGCTCTTATTTTATCATCATATATGAGATAAGAGTTTGGCCCTTCTAGAAAGAGATTTCCTATTTTATGTTTTCAGTCAACAAGTAATTGGTAATGATATGCAGTAGACCCTCAGAGGATTCTTTTTTTAAATTTCTTTTCAGCGTAACAGAATTCATAGTTTTTGTACCACACCCAGTGCTCCATGCAATGCGTGCCCTCCATAATACCCACCACCTGGCTCCCCCAACCTCCCACCCCCCGCCCCTTCAAAACCCTCAGGTTGTTTTTCAGAGTCCATAGTCTCTCATGGTTCATCTCCCCCTCCAATTTCCCTCAACTCCCTTCTCCTCTCCATCTCCCCATGTCCTCCGTGTTATTTGTTAT
>PISX010014941.1:0-17712 GCA_004024625.1 Mellivora capensis | reverse complement strand
TTTGACTTATTTCACTCAGCATAATCTCTTCCAGTCCCGTCCATGTTGCTACAAAAGTTGGGTTTTCATCCTTTCTGATGGAGGCATAATACCCCATAGTGTATATGGACCACATCTTCCTTATCCATTTGTCCATTGAAGGGCATCTTGGTTCTTTTCACAGTTTGGCGACCGTGGCCATTGCTGCTATAAACATTGGGGTACAGATAGCCCTTCTTTCCACCACATCTGTATCTTTGGGGTAAATACCCAGTAGATTCTTATTTTAAAAGACACCCTTTAGGGCGCCTGGGTGGCTCAGTTGCTTAAGCAACTGCCTTCGGCTCAGGTCATGATCCTGGAGTCCTGGGATTGAGTCTCACATCAGCCTCCCTGCTCAGCAGGGAGTCTGCTTCTCCCGCTGACCTCTCTCCTCTCATTCTCTCTCTCTCTCCCTCTCAAATAAATAAATAAGATCTTAAAAAAAAACCCTTTAATTGTCCTTCCCTGCTTATAAAATTATCAGAAACTTGGGTAAACACAGGCAAGAACAAAGAAGAAAATATATAGATATCATCCATCTAACCCATCCTCTAAATATAACCACTGTTAACATTTTAATGTAGACTCCTAGTCTTTTTTTTTTTTACCCATGTATAGAATTTCTTTTTTAAATCTGAAATTGGAATCATGCTGTACATGCTGATTTGCCACCTGCTTTTGAGTTGTGTCCAATGTCATTAAATATTCTGCTAAAACACACTTTTTAATGGCTGCAGAGTAGGGTTTTCTGGGAGGAACATTGTCTAAGTGGAGGAGTTATTCACAGAAGCCTACTTAGTGCATTCACTTAAATTATACTTTCAGACTTTCTGAAATCTTCGTTTCAAATTGGTCTTAAATGGGCCGGGGCTTGGCTTTAAAATTCCTCTCCACCTCCTCCTTCCTCCCCTAGCTGCCCCCAGGTTCTCTGTCAAGTACTTAATGATGATACTAGGCACTTATTCAGTAGGGGAGCTCTCGGTTTAAAGGGTCTCCGCGGTGAGCCATTTTGTAAAAGGGAAGAATGTCATTCAAATAACCACCCTCTCATTTCTCTGTTCAGCCAAGTTCTTATTTTTATTTTTATTTTTTTTAAATTGGCTTCTCTCTTAGAGTTAGGTCCATCCACAGGTAAAAATTTCCCTAGTAACCTTCTTAAACGACCTTACTTGATGCCAAGTAGCACTTTTTCTCTGCATAATAAAAATAAATACTTCTTTCTGTCCCCTGTACCTCCCACAGTCTTCTGGATGGTTTATTGTCTCCTACTGGTAGTACTCAGGTTGAGCTTCAGAGACTTGTATATAAACATTTAAAAAATTAGTCGTTATGTACTTTTAAAAATGTGGCCTAGAAATATGTATAACATGTGATTTATAATGTGTCTATGTATCTTGCGAATCAACTTTGTGGTTTCATGAATATTATTGCTTAAGGGTCAGGCAGAATTTATTTACAGGCAAAATTCATTTATGTGAAAATAACATGGCAAAAAGACATAGTATATGGGAATTTGGCCAGCTTTGGCAATTGCCATATTGCCATTGATGTTTGGTAGTAAACACTGGGTAAATGTTGTCCCAGGTCAAACCACCATCATCTTCCTGGACTTCGAAAGATCTTCCTAACTGTTCTTTCTCCCACAGATGCTTTCACTCTTGTCCTCCTCTTATCCATCCTCTATACAACAGCCAGAGTGATTTTTTTTTCAAAATGGATTACTCTCCTTATTAATGCCTGTTGCAGGTTTCCTATTGTTCTTAAAAGTCAAAATTTTTAACATTTGATTTTTCACAACAAGCCTAAGATAGGTGTTAATATCCTTCTTTCACAGGTGAGGGAGCTGGAGTTCAGAAAGAATAAGGGACTGGTTCAAGGTCACATAGCTAGGAAGTGGAGGAGGAAGGACTCAAATCCAGGTCTTCTGATTCTAGGTTTCTGTGTAAGTCATCTCTCAGTGCGGGTGATGACAAGATGTCCTTTGCTCAACCAGGTGTATCGATTGGTAGTGTTTGATTGGAAGTCAGAGAAGAAACACAACACAAACTGGTTTAAGCAAAGAAGGGATTTTATCGCCTCAAGTAATTGAGAAGTCCAGAGGTAGGTCAGGCAAATCTGGATCCAGGAGCCTGAATGATACCATTAGGGTTCATCTCTTCTTTTTCTCCATCTCTGTGTTCTGCTTTCTTAGAGTTGATTCCATTCATAGACAGGTTTTCCCTTTGTAGTCTTACAGTGACTGCTGGACGTTCCCAGGAATAAATCCTTCCCTATCTACACACAACAGGGAAAGTAAGACAGTCTTTGTGCCAGCTTTGCAGCAAAAGTTTCATTACATCTCATAGGCTCTCATTGGCCCCTACAATTATCTCTGAACCAGTCATTTCAACCACCGGATTAAGTGTTTATTTTTAATTTTTGTTTACTTATTTTTAAGATTTTGTTTATTTGTGAGAGAGACAGAGATAGCATGAGCTGGGGGAGAGGCAGAGGGAGAGGAAGAGATTCCTCAGGGAATCAGATTCCCTGCTGAGTGTGGAGCCCAGTGCAGTCCTTGATCCTGGGACTCTGAGATCATGACCTAAGCTAAAGTCAGATGTTTAACCAACTGAGCCACCCAGGTGCCCCAGGATTTAATGTTTAATGTGCTGATTTGATTGGACCTGGGTCCTATGTTCTGACTCTTGGTTTCGGATGGAGCCCTACCTGTAGCACATTAGATGAGATTGGAAAGGTGGTATTTCCCAGCGATAATTCAGGATACTTTGTTAGGAAAAGAGTGACTGGATGCAAGTTGGCAAAAACTGCAGAGGTCTGGCACTTTGGTCCTACCTAGGCACATGATCTTGGGCATTAGTGTGGAAAATTCAAAGGCTTGTGTAGGAAAAGGGAGAAGTAAATGGGTTTTGTAAATCTGAAGGATGGCCACATGGGATGATGGTGAGTGGTCACATGGGGTAATGGTAGTTTTGGTCCTGGGCAGAAGCAAAGCTTAACGCCCCATTCAGCCACTGTTTCTGTTAAGGCCCATGTGCCTGGGCTCAGGTTAAGTGCAAACAGCAGATTTAAAGGAGTGGGAGGAGGCTGGTATTCCATTTCATTTCTACAGATCCTTTTTTACTCCTTTAAAATGAATGTTTATTGCTCTTTCCTAATTACAAATATAAAACATGTTTATGAAAATGGAAATAAAGAAAATACTTGGTAGGTACACTATGATTATGAGGCAACTGAAGGAATAAAAATAAATATTACTCATAATCTTGTAATCAGATGTAACCTCTTTAGCATTTTTTCTGACCCTTTTCCATGCATGGGAATATATTGGGTACATGTAGTACACATGCATACACACACAAATATTTTATTTTTATTTTTATTTTTTATTTAAAGACTTTATCTGAAAGAGAGAGTGCACATGAGCTCATACATTGCGCATGAAGGTGGGGTGGGGGAGGGGAAAGGGGAGAGAATCTTGAGCAGATCCACCCCCCCCATGTCGAGCCCAGAGCCTGATGTGGGGCTTCATCTCACAACCCTGAGATCATAACCTAAGCCGAAGCCAAGAGTTGGAGCCTTAACCAATTGAGCCACCCACATGCCCCTGCCCCCCAACAACACAAATATTTTAAACAAAAATTTGGATTGTACATGAAGTACTTTTTAGAATTTTTTTTTCATTTAACAATGCATCATAAGCATTTTCCTATTCATTAAATGGTTTTGGAAAGTATTTATTTTAATGACTGCATAGTTTTCCAATATATGTGTATGTACCTAATTAATTTAACCAGTGTCCTATTACTGAATCTTGGTAGTTCAAAAGTTTCCCGTATTATTATAATATTGAGACAAACATCCATATGCACAAAGAGCTCTATTAATTTTTATCAGGCATAGTTTTCAAATACGTAGTACATACCACCAGTTTGCTTGAGGGCTTTTATTTGCAGATATATATTTTTTTATTTTTTTAAATATATTTTTTAAAGATTTTATTTATTTATTTGACAGACAGAGATCACAAGTAGGCAGAGAGGCAGGCAGAGAGAGAGGAGGAAGCAGGCTCCCTGCATAGCAGAGAGCCTGATGTGGGGCTTGATCCCAGGACCCCGGGATCATGACCTGAGCTGAAGGCAGAGGCTTTAACCCACTGAGCCACCCAGGCGCCCCCATATATAATTTTATTTTAAAGTTCTTATCTATTCTTCCAATTAAAACAAAAGTTTAATGAGGAAAAAAAAACAAAGTTCTTATATATTCTTTAAAATAGTAGAGTTTAAAAAGGGTATTAAAGTTAATAGTGAAAGATACTAGCCACTCCCCTTCCACTCCCTAAAGGTAATTATTGTTAGTGATCTTGACATATTCTTGCAGACCTTTTTCCATATGCACCCACATCAAGCGTACACCCAGGTTTGTTCATTTCTTTTTCTTCCCTCCCTCTCTCCTTCCCACAAATATTTCCTGAGTGCCATTCTCGGCGAAACATGGTACCAGGACATTCAGTGATTGTTTCTAGGAATTTCCAATAGTCAGGGTTAGTAAGTATATACTTAAAAAAACACAAAACACATGATAAGTTCATGTTGGTGTTTCCTATTCAAATCATGGCTATAGGGTTTATTTATTTATTTATTTTGGAGATTTTCTTTTTTTGAGAGAGAGAGAGATGGGGCCTGAGCAGGGCAGAGGGACGGGGGGACAAGCAGACTCCCTTCTGAGCGGGTTCCCTGATGCAGGGCTCATCCCAAGACCCTGAGATCATGACTTGAGCTGACGTTAGACTTAAGCTTAATCAACTGAGCCACCCAGGTGCTCCTATAGGGTTTATTTTTAAGACTGTGTTTTATTTAGAGTAGTTTTAGGTTTACAAGAAAATTGAGAGAGACCTATAGAGATTTCTCATTTACCCTGTACCTCCATACATGCGTAGCCAGCACCCCCTCACCTCCCATTATCAACATCACTTACCATAATGGTAGAATTTTTTTGTAACCAAAGATGAATTTACACTGACATATCATAATTATCCAAAGTCAATACTTTACCTTAGGGTACATTTTTGGTGTTGTACATTCTATGGGCTTAGACACATGTTTAAGGACATGTATCAGTCATTATAATATATAGAGTATTTTCTCTGCCCCAGAGAATTCTCTGTGCTCTGCTTATATTCATTTCTCCCCACATGCCCCCCCCCCACCAACCCCTGGCTATCGCTGATCTTTTTATTGTCTCTTCTTGGGTTTTTTTTGCCTTTTCTGGAATGTCATATAGTTGGAACTACACAGTATGTAGCCTTTTCATATTGGTTTCTTATACTTAGGAATATGCATTTAAAGTTCTCCATGTCTTTTTTATGGCTTGATAGCTAATTTCTTTTTAGCACTAAATAGTATTCCTTTGTATGGAGGGACCATTCACCTACTGAAGGACATCTCAGTTGTGTCCAGGTTTTGGCAGTTATGAGTAACGCTTCTGTAAACATCCATATACAGTTTTTGTGTGGACACAAGTTTTCAGCTCCTCTGAGTAAACACCAAGCAAGGACTGTGATTGCTGGATGGTATGCTAAGAGCATGTTTAGTTTTGTGAGAAGTAGGGTTTTTATTTAACCTCAACACTCTTAACTCTGTATTTCCTTTCCCCAATGCTGAGAATCTTGGTTCCCAGAGATACCACCATAATTTTCTTTTTTGCCTCAAAATCCTTCAATACACACACACCAGTCTGGAAATAGCAATATCCTCATTTATACCATCAATCTGATTAGTACAAATAGTTTAGGATTTTTTTAATTGAGGTAAAACACATAATATAAAAGTCACCATTTTTAGCTATTTTATTTTTTTTTTGCATTTCTTTTTTAGCCACTTTAAAATGTAGGATTCAGTGGCTTTAAGTATACTCACAACGTTGTGCAGCTATCACCACTAATTAATTAATTAATTGATTGATTATTAAAAGATTTTATTTGTTTGACACAGAGAGAGAGAGATAACAAGTAGGCAGAGGGGGTGGGGGCGGGAAGCAGACTCCCTGCTGGCCGAAAGCCTGATTTGGGGCTGGATCCCAGGACCCTGGGATCATGACCTGAGCCAGAGGCAGAGGCTTAAACCACTGAGCCACCCAGGCGCCCCTATCACCACTATTTAAATGCAAAGCACTTTCATCATCCCAACAAGAAATCCTGTACCCATTTGGCAGTGACTTCTTACCCCCCACATCCCTGCCCCCCCCCCACTCCACCCAGGGCAGTCACTAATCTACTTCCTATCTCTCTGGAGTTGCCTGTTCTGGACATTTCCTATAAAAAGAATCATGTATTATGTGGTCTTTTGTGCCTAGCTTCTTTCCCTTTGCATGTTTTCAAGTTCATTTATGTTGTAGCATGTATCAGTGCTGGACTCATTCTTATGGCTGAGTAATATTCCATTGCCTGGATAGACCATATTTGCTTATCTGCTCATCCATTGATGGACACTTGGGTTGTTTCCATATTTGGCTATTATGAATAATGCTGCTGTGAACCTTCTTGTACACATTTTGTTTGAATATTTTGTCTTCAATTCTTGTGGGTATGTTGTTGGTTTTTTTTGGGGGGGGTATGTTGTTTTTTGCATTCCTTTTTTAAAATATTATTCTTGGATTATACTCCATGAGGGGTATCTAGTCAAATTTTATAATTTAAAGTTACTCGAAAAACTTCTCTATGTGGTTATAATACTAAGTGAATATTTAAAAACATATTTAGTTTCATTTATTTTATTTTACTTTGAATTTTTAGGAATCGCTTTTAAATTTCATTTTGTTTGAAGGTCAGTTTAGGATAGAAATTCTTGGCCCACATTTTCTTTCCTTGAAGATCTTAAATATGATTCTTTGTTTCTTCTACCATAAAGTGCTGCTCTTAAAAAGCCTAATGACGGTCTGATTTTATTTGTCCTATAAGGTACTTGATCTTTTTGGCTTGGTGCCCAGAATATAATCTTTTTTTTTCCCCTTTTCTTTTTTAAGTTCAGTAATTTTCTTGGATTTGTTTCAGTGTCGGGCATTTTAAGTTGATTTTCTTGAATTATGACTCTCTCTTTTTCCTGTTTTTATTGCTTTGGATTTCTTTCTAAGGGACTTGTATGAATGAATATTCTATAGCTATTACTTTCTTAATTTTTTTTAGCCCATTTTGCCATACCGGGTCATAGTGGTTTTTTTTCTCTTCCATTTTTGGTGGGCATGTATTTCTGGCATGTTTTCCTTGTCTGTAAATTCTCTGTTTTCTTATAATTTTGACTGGTGTTTGACAGTGATACTTTTTTATTACTCACTTTTTAAGTGAAATGAGCTTTCCCTATATTTCTATTTGGAAAAATCAAGCTAGGATAACCTTTCCAGCTTCCTGTTTCTAGAGCTCCCATCTTTAGTTGGTCTCACTATGTGATAAAAATATGGCCCCATACTTTGAGCTATATTTTCTTTACCCTCCATTTCTGCTTACATCTGGGCATCATTCTCCTTCCTTGGCCTCCTTTGTCCCTGCCCTGTTCAGATTCTACTTTTAGCAATTTCTCCACAATTCATGGCTTTGCCCTGGAAGAGAGTGGTTTTTTTTTTGCCTTGAGACCAGTATCTAGATCTTCATCTCACTTTGATCCCCTGCCCTCACTTGAGTCAGAACCTGCAGACTCCTTCCCAGTTGCAGCTGATGTTCTCAGGTCAGCCTGCCTTGCTTCCCTGTGAACATCAGTTGGTTTGGGGAGGGGGGTTCAGAAGGTCTCTTTTCCTCCCTCTGTTTCATCTTGCAAAGATGCTGACACCACGTAGGTCCAATAGTTACTGACGGTTTGTCCCCACCTACTTGTATTTTGAGATGTGTGGGAACATCTTTCACCCAGTCCTGTTGTAGATCTTGCCTGCTTTTGCTCTACTTTTTGGATCATCCCTGGAGGCAGAGCCTGAGATAGAGACTCTGGTGCATGTGATTGATTAATTGGGGAAAGTGCTTTCAGAAGAACAGGAAGGAGAGAAGCAGGAGACAGCAGAGAAAGGAGTAAGCAGAGATGAGATCTCAGCTGAAAAAGAGCATCAACCTGACCCTGTGGGATGTTCTAGGGTATGACTCACACTACAAAGTTGTGCTACCTTAAGTAAGGAGGTGGTCACCTTTCTACCCACCTTGTCAGCCAATTATTGGCTGTGTTGCCTCTGAAAGGTGTAACATCCTGGACAAAGAGCTTCTCCATTGAACTGAAAGCAGTTCTCCAGAGAAGGGGGCAGCTGTGAGCTGTTAGTATGGGTGATGGTTACCTCAGCCCAGTAAAGGGATTCTGGGGGGCGCCATTAGCACCCGCTACCTCTGCCAGCTAGTCTCTCTGTTTTTATGGGGAAGCTTGGGGCATTTCTAAAGCCATGTCACTGTTGTTGTCACCTTCCTAGAATCTGAGTTATCCTTTATATATGTCGTCTTTCTTCAAGTAAGCACCTGATCCCTTCTTTACACAGAGCCCCTGTCTGAAAAAAACAATCCTACAATAATAAATTAAAGATTATATAAAGATTTTTCTGAGGCAAGACTTTATGCCTTTTTAGTTCTGAATTCCTAGTGCCTTGGAAAGTGCATATGGTGGGTATATTGAGCTCTGTGGTTGAGTCTGACATGGTAGGGTGTACATAGAGGAAAGAAATACCCTGCCTGTGGACTTGTTCTTTCCTGACCTTGGAAGAAATCTCTGGCAGGTCCCATGGCTTTGGGGAACCATTCAGTTACAAGGGTGGACTCCTTGTAGTAACTCCAAAGCCTTGTTTCTTTTCTAACTTAAATCTCCTCCTTCTCCCTTTGAAGGAGCTGAGCTGGGGTAGAGCACATGGGCTGTACTCACTAGTTCTATAGCCTGTTTTCTTTGTGGCCGTCTGTGGTTTCTGCTGCCCTGCCTCCAGGTTGGAGGAGAGTGTGTAGAAGGAGAGATTGGGGTAGGGGATGGGACAGCAGTGAAAAAGCTATCTGCAGCTGATGCTGTTGCAATTTGAGATCACTATCCTCTGGGCAGAGTGGAATTCAAAGCTGACACTCCCATGAGGTGCTTTTGTGGGTTCCCAAGAGAGACTGCCCTTTGAGTCTCTGACTGTAGACTCAGCTTCCAACCCTCTAACTGTGCATTGGTCCCTGTATGTCTCCAAGTGGTTCTCTTGGGCAGGATACACTTTAGGATGATGCCAGTCAGCTTCTTTCTGGGAGAACCATATTTGTGTCCCAGAAGCTCATTCCTTTGACTCTCCCTGCTGGTGGAGGGGAAGATTTGTTCTGCTCCCAACATGGAAAACTCCAGACACAGCTTCTTGTCCTGTTGGACTTTTTTTGAGGACCCCACACCATGCCCTGAGTTCCCCAGACTCCAGGAGGCACATATCAAGCTCTCTGAGGCCTCCTGTGTTTGGCTTGAGATGAGAGGACATACTCCTCAGCCCCTATTATGAAGTGTTGGGGTTCAGGGGAGAAGTACAGCCCTCCCAACAAATCCCCATCACCAAATCCCCGCTTCAGCTCCTCCAAACCCCAACCTTATACTTGTAGCCCAGAGATGCGGGATGGGTGAATGCCTGCCAGCCCAGTTTAATAGTCCCTTGGCATGTTCTGTACAGGTAGGATGGTACCTTAATTTAGGATGTCAGTGTGGAGGCCGAGAAAAATTAAGGCCATCCCACCTCAGGTTTAGCCTTAGCATAAGTACAGCCATCTTAGCTCCGGCAGCCATCTCAGACCCCTGTGCCCAAGGGCTGAACTTTCCCCTACCTTACTTTAGTTTTAAGGACCCCCAACCTGCTTTAGTAACAGGAAGCCCCACTCTGCTTTAGTTCCAGAGACCCCCCACCCTGCTTTAGTAACAGGAACTCATAAATACCCCTGCCTTAACTAAGCTCGGGGTCCAAGTCCCTACTCCGCTGTGTCGGGTATACTTGGGCCCAAGCTTAAGCTTGTCGAATAAACCCTCATGTGATTGCATCGGTGTTGGCTCCTTGGTGGTCTCTCGGATGCGAAAACTCGGGTACAACAGTCAGGGTATTCTCTTCCTTATAGGAGGGATAATTGCCATGTTCAGGATCTGGCCCAACAAGAGACCATTGCAGAATGACCCAGTATTACCAGTCACGGCGTGACATTCCATTTTCTCCTTGGGATGTCAAGCAACAGAGTCAACCAATACCCGTCCCATTGAAGAGCAGCTTCCTCTTCTACCACCACCCCACACTGAGATATAAATGTCAGACAAGATGGTTCCCTGGACTGCTTTATGTCTCTGGGTGTTATGGGCTGAACTGTGTACCCCCGCCTCCCCAAATTCCTAGGTTGAAATTGTAACTCCCAGTTCTTCAGAATGTGACTGTGTTTGGAGATAGGGTCTTTTGGGAGGTAATTGAGATTAAGCAAGGTCATTGGGGTGGGCCCTAATCGGATGGGACTAGTGTGTTTATTTATAAGAAGAGATTAGGACACAGACAGGTATAAAGAGAAGACATTGATTTTGGACTCTTAGCCTCCAGAACTGTGAAAATAGAAATTCCTGTTGTTTAAGCCACCTAGTCTGTGGTACTCTGTGATGGTAACCCTAGCAAACTAATACGCCTGTTGACTTAAATAATTTACAGGCTAAAGGAAGTTTCCGTGGAGACATGTTGATTCTTCCTAGTCAAGCCTGCAGAATTCTTGAATATTATTTAAAAAGAGGTCATCAGGTCTCAAGTGGGTCATATTTACCACAAAAGAATATGTTGCTCATGGGAGAATTTCAAGGAAAGATTGGGAAGGTACTGACTTGGGTGAGGCTTTCTTTTAAGTTGTATTACTATATTTCACCCACTCCGGCCTTGAACATGGTCATGTGTGTGTGAGTCTGTATATTTTCAAGACATAGGGAAAGGAGGGGCTGAAGAAAAGGAAAGAACATAGCAGACTCTTCTGTCCACGATTGCTTTTAATAAGGAAGAGTGACCCAACCGGGATTTTTTCTGTTTCTTTTTTTTTTTTATATAAACATATTTTTATCCCCAGGGGTACATGTCTGTGAATCACCAGCCAACCGGGATTTTTTATGACTGAATGTCTGTTTCAACTCAACTGGACAGGAATCATCTTTCAGAGCCATTCTGAGTTGCCTTTAACTCTCTCTCTGGAATAGAAACCACATCAGCAGGAGCTTTTGGAGGTCAGACCAACTCTGTTTCCTTGACAATAAGATCATCCTATGTACAGCCAGGTACTGCTAACCAAGTTAGGTACAGAATAATTTAAAGCCTCAGCACTCTGGATTTGGAAATCAGCTGAAGGAATGACAGGTTAAGGGCTGATTTATGCCTTATTTGTCTTGGAGGGGTGAAGGAAAGAATAATTGAGCACATGAGTCTTGGACAAAATTGGCATAAAAGCATATTGGAGAGGATTATTTTATTTCCTGACTCATGATGTTACAGACTCTGCCTTCATTATCTGGACAATATTTTATTTATTTATTTACTTACTTACTTACTTTTAATTTTTATTTTTTTCAGAGAGGGAGAGAGGGCGGGGGAAGGGCAGAGGGAGAGGGAGAGAGAGAATTCCCAAGCCCAGCACAGAGCCAGACATGGGGCTGTCTCTCAGAACCCTGAGACCATGACCTGAGCCGAAATCAAGAGTCTGATACGTAACCGATTGAGCCAACCGGGTGCCCCTACCTGGACAATATTTTAATATTCATTGTAGTTACTGTTAGTAAAACTGTTTATTCTGTGTGTAGAATGCTTCACACAAGTGCATTAGGGACCTCTGAAGATCTGCTTATCCTCCCATTCATAACCAACCCATCCATGTATCCATCTATCCAACCATCAGTTCACCCATCCATCCATTCACCCATGTATCTACTCATCTACCCATCCACATACCCACCTATCCACCCGCCTTCCTGTCCATCCACATGTCTATCCATCCATCCATCACTCCACATCTACCCACCTAATCACCCACCTTCTTAATATTTCTCTGACCTAGTAACTTCTCTCCATCCCAGTTTTCTTCCCTGGATGTCTGCAATAGCCTTCTCCCTGGTCTCCTTTCCTCCAGCCTTTCCCATTTTGCATCTTTTGTCAACATTGCAGCTTGAATGATTTCTTTACACTTCGGTTCCCTCCTTTGTAAAATTAGGGTAATAATATTTGTGTTTCTGCATTATTGTACATGAGATATCATTTATTCATCCAACAGTGATGTACTGAACTCTGCTCCATATGTCAGTTTCCGTTGTAGGCACTGGAGAGACAGGAGCAAACAAGACAAAGAGGTCTTGCCCTCAGGGAGCCTCTGTTCTAGGGGGAGAGACAGGAAGTAACCACAGAACCCACGATGCAATTTCAGATAGCTACACATGTTTAGAAGAAAAAGTTATTTACATGAAGGGCTTAGCCCCATTCTAGCATATATAAATGTTAAATTAATGGTAGTTGTCACTAACAGTCATTAATATTATTAGTCTCTCTAAAACCTTTCAATACAAATTATGATCATTGAGCATTTATGGAGCACTTAATACCAACCAACTATTATGCTAAGCCCTTAAACTCACAACAACCCTGTGAAGTGGATATGATTATTTTCCTTATTTTAAATGTGGAAACTGAGGCAGAATCTCTCATTGTTTTCAAGGAAATGTCCAAAGTCCTCATTCCGGTACTCAAGGCCTTCCAAGGTCTGGCCCTCCCTGTCTCTCCGGCCTCATGTCTTGCTGACCTTGTTGTCTGCTGCCTTTTTACCCTCATTCCTCAAAGTTCAATCCATGGATCGCCTCCACCGGGAAGTTTTCCTTGACCACAATGCCTCCCATTCCCTGGTGCCCGCCAGGCAGGGTCATGTGGTTTCCCCATGGGTTCCCACTGCTCTCCTATCATGGTTCTCATCCCACAGGACTGTAGCCCTCTGCTCTGTTTCTGCTGCCTCTGAGAGAATGTGAGTTCTACAGGGGGCCGGGGGGGAGGGGGTTTGTTTTTTTTCTCTTTAACCCCAGCATCCAGTCCAGTGGCAGGCACATAATAAATGCTTAATATACCAACCTCTGTTTTAATCCTTTGTCTCTCTGGGGGAAAAGTTCCTTCTCTGAGAGGTTGTGTAGTTCAGGGAGGAGTTGCCTTGGGATCTCTGTGGATTAGAAGCCCTGGAAGGGGTGACTCAGCCAGTTACTCAGTCTCCCTCTGCCCCCACAGGATGGTACAAACAAGGTACAAGGTTAGTAGGAAAGTATTTTGCAGACAAGCAAGGGCTAAACAGAACTGGTTTGTAGCCTTGAAAAAAGCACATTTATTTAGGTGTGAATTTAATGTCCTGGCGTGACGTGTTTGCCACAGGAAAAAGCTGCAGATTTTTCAGAATCTGAATTTGGAAGCCAGGAATAGATTAGAGGATGAAAGAAAAAGGGCTTCTTGACCTTTCTAAATAACAGCATCCCTGCAACAATCCAGTGTGCTGGAGAGCCGGTTTTCGTAACTAAATTGTCTTGTTTAAATTCCCTTTATGCCACTTACCAGTGTGAGACCCTGAGCACGGTTTTAACTATTCTGTGGTCCTCAGTGTTACCATCTGTAAAATGAGGAAATAAAAGTTCGTGATTCAATTTGTTGTGAAAATTAAATTAGAAAATACTGTGTGTTGGGCGCCTAGATGGCTCCATCTATTAAGCGTCTGCCTTCAGCTCGGGTCCTGATCCCAGGGTCCTGGGATTTTATTCTGCATCTGTCTCCCTGCTCAGCGGGGAGCCTGCTTCTCCCTCTCCTCCCTGCTCCTGTTCTCTCTCACTATCTCTTTCACTCTCTCTATCTCTCTCAAATAAATAAGTAAAACCTTAAAAAAAAAACACAAAGGAAAATACTGTGTGTGAAGAGCCTGGTAGTACTTATTTCTTTGTACTTATTCTAATGTGGCTACTAGAAACTTCTAAATTGCAAGTGTGACTTCTGCTCCAATTACACTGGACATGTTTTTGGAGACTGGTTGCTTTGAGCATACAGACTGTACTTTCCTTGTCTCTGTACAATCTAGCACTTAGTCAAGACATGTGTGCTGAATATGTTCTCGATGAAGTGTTTGGCTTTACTGCGATCTTGCTTGCAGTTTGTTTAACTCAGAATCATCATTTGATTTATTTTTTGCCTTTAGTGTGGTTCAAATGGCCAGAACTCCTTTTCCTGAGCCTCAGCCTGGAGAGGGTGGGTTGGAAATAGCGAGGCAAAAGTTTGCACCACCACCCTCCTCCCCATCAGGACAGCCCAGAAACCCAGATGGTGGCCCCCAGAGGGACAGCTGCAGGACAGATTTGCATCCAGGAGATGAATGGTCTGGCTTCAGGAAAGAGAATCTATTCCAGAGGAAGTCAGAGAGTAGACTCTGTTCCAGGGAGGAGTGTTGTCCCAGGTGCTCCCAGAAAAAACTGGAGAAGGAGCAGATGGGGAATGAATATTGGGCACGATATGACGGTTCTCATTCAATTAAAATAGCAAATGGGAAAGTAATAGGAACAGGGTGTTTAGTGGTGGGCTTCAGATGAAGACCGGGCTGAGTGTGCAGAAGATCAAAGCAATATTATTATCTCATGTGGAAAAGACATGGCCATGAATTTTTTTTTTTTTCCATTAAAGAAGTTTTTTCCCTTCTTGGTCTTTTGTAGGAGTTGATACTGACTCACAGTTGACAAGTCTAGTAAAGGTTGCTATTAAAAGAAACCTTTAAAATAACTATGAAAAGTCAGGTACCATTTTACCACCTGGGTCTCTTAGTCCTTAAGTCCTGAATGTTCTCTCAGTCCTCTGGGTCTGCCCAGTTGCCTGCCAAGTGAGTCAGGAATCCCTGGGTTTCCTGGGATGGACGGAGCGAAGAGAAGCCAGTCAACCCAAAGGGCAAATATATACCCTGTCCCTGAGGCAATGAGGGGTGGGTCCTGGAAAGGGTATGCAGTGACTCAAGGGGTTTCGTCTTTCTCAGGAATCCTTTGGTTCCAAGGATCAGAAACCCAATTAGATTTGTTGAGGGAAAAGGACTTTTTGAACAGACTTTGTGAAATCTCCTAGGATGCCAGGGCAAGGAGGGCAAGATTATTGTCAGGCCGTCATTTTGCTGGGGATGGTTCTCTCATCTGCCCTGTGATTCTTTCTGCTGAGTAGTTTCCTCTCCTAGGAAGACTGCTCGCTGTTTAACTCAGGAATTTCCTCTCCTGCATTTTCTTCTCCCTTGATTTCGATATGACTTTGGCCGGCCATAGAGCCCACACCAGACCTGACTCAGGTTTTGAGGACTCAAAACCCACCGGTCCCTGATGATCATTTCTGTTTGTGGTAGAAAGTGAATGAAGGAAAATCTTGGTTTTTTGGTGGTGGTGGGGATTGGATGTTTTACCACCTCTCACCAACTTAAAAGTTGTGTAAGACCTAAGTTTCTAGTTTTTATAATAAATCTTATATGTGGAAATAAATTTTTGTTGGGAAGGCCCCTGCTGAGAGCTATGCCCTATGGTGTGTGACCTCTAAAAACACTGGGTATGGTTACCGTTTATTACTTCCCAATATAAATTTTTCTCCTTAACAGAATCCAAGTTTTGTTTATATACTTTTCCAGTGATAGCTTTAAGAGTAAATCTAGATCAGGGATCAGCAAACTTTTCCAGAGAAAGGCCAGAGAGTAAATACTTTAAGCTTTTGGTGGTGTGGGGGATTGGCTATGGCTCTGTCACGACTAGCTGTGTGACAACTCTCTGTTGTAGTATAAAAGCAATCATAGATAATATGTAAATGAATGAGTGTGGCTGTGTTCCAATAAAACTTTATTTATAAAATCAATCAGTGGGCCAGATTGTGGCCTGCCGGTTATAGTTTGCCATTCCTGATCTAGATTACTCTAAGGCAGGGTTTCTCAGTCTCAGCACTATTGACATTTTGGACCAGAGAATTCTTTGTTGGGGGCGGGGACTGTTTTGTGTATTATAGTATGTTTAGCAGCACCCCTGACCTGTAGCATCTCACCCCCAGTGTGACAGCTAAAAATGTTTCAGAGCACTGCCAAACATCCCTGGGGGCATTTCCCTAGTGACTGTTATTGGTCTGGCGTCGTCCTATGAAATTGAGCTAGTCCAAATGGACACATGATAAAGGGCTTAGAGTCCCCAATTTGGAGAGAGGTTCTGTGTCCCTCCCCTTAGACTTACACAAGAAAGCATTAGCACCAAGTGCTACCCACAGCCATCTTACAACCACGGCAGGCGTCAGACTCTGGATGGAGTTTGCACTGTGGATGAAGCTTGGGGACAAGAATTTAAGACCTCTTTGAGCAGCTGAATCAACCAGACCTGAAACCCTCCTTACATATGGACTTCCTGATGGATAAGATGACACATTTCCTTTTTGTTCTAGATGGAGTCTGTCCGGCATATTCAAGGAGGTTATTTGCCGGCATACACAGAAAGATTCAGTATGTTAACCTCTAGGATGCCTGGTTTTGTGTGTGATGGCTGGACATCAGTCATGCAGCCCACAGGACATCAGGGGCTGTGATTGGTATCTTAGTATCACCTTGTTGCCTTTTGGCTCTACACAGGCCTTGGAGCATTATCTCATTATCTGGCCCCCTGCAAATGTGGCTGCTTTCTGGCTGTACTGTGGTGGGAGTCCTCTGTGAACTTGTTCAGAAGTATGGGTCTTTTAGAGGAGCTTAGGCTGCCTATACGTTATAGAGAATTTTTTAACAGTGACTTCCTAGGAAGGAGATTTGATCAGAAAACAGTGGCATCAGGTCACAGTTGATACATGGGCATCAGGTCCCGAATTGCAAACATAGTGGCTACAAAGATAATAGGAAACCAATTTCTCTCAATTCAAATCACAGTCCCTCTTGGGATCATGCCCTTATTGCTTTCAAGTGTCCCTAGTCTCCTCACCCACCTCCCCCTCCAGTTCTTGGCTGCTACTGAGTTGGTAAAAATGCACGTAGAACAAAATCCCTAAAAAGAAGACTTCTAAGAAGGTTTTCCTGGCAAGCTATTGAGTGATGATGAAAAGGCAACTGGACTTAGGCTGAGAGTCCTGGCTGCAGAATTTGGCTCTGAGCTTGCAGGTTATTTCACTTTGCTGAGCCTCAGTTTACTCACCTGTGGGAATGGGTAGAGTGATATGTACCCATTGATCAAATGCGATAATGTTCATGAAAGAGTTTATTGAGACAGGAGATAGGAGAAAAGCTGCTTGAACAGAACAGGTGTGTGATCAGTGGATATTTCAGGCCCACATTCTTCTCCCCTTCTGGTGGTATCCATTGTTCAATTGTAGTTGAGGTTTCTTGAGTCTGGGCTGAGATTAATGGGATGTACAGAAGGGGGGTGTTCGTAGGATATTGGTGAAGACATGGCTGTAAGCAGTGGTCTCAGAGCCAGGTATCAGGGCCACCTCTAGGTATCTTCCCAGGCCTCACAGGCAACTACTGGCAGTCCCAGGATCCCCAGGGCCCACCAGAAGGAGAAAATATCACCAGCTAGTCCTCCAAATCGGGAGCAGAGGGGTAGGATTTGGCTCTGTAATCTACGAGTCCTGAGTTTGAACCTTCTTCTGCCACTGTGTAAGCCTTGGGAAAATTAGTTCACTTCTCTATGCTCCATCAGTAAAATGGTGATAATATTAGGCCTTTCA